>APFE030268489.1:14350-46011 GCA_000404065.3 Pinus taeda | reverse complement strand
ACATAGATTGTGAAGAGGAAGAAGAAAAGGAGCAAGAAAGGTCAAAAGAAGAGGATATACTCCAGGAACAAATTCTAGATAAAGAAGAAATGAATCCGACCATATATTGTAATGCATTGGCTAGAATTACCACTCCTCAAACCATTAAGATAGAAGGAAAAATCAAGAAGAAAAAGGTAATAGTGTTGATTGATTCATGAAGTAACCACAATTTTATTCATTGTAAGGTAGCAAAAGAATTGAATTGCTTCCTATATCCAGCACCAGAGGTCAAGTGATGGTTGCAAATGGAGGAACAATTAACTGCTCGGGATAGTGCCATAATATCAAGCTATCCATGGGAGAATATGTATTGACTAGCCCAATGCTTTCCATTCCAATAGGAGGTGTTGATGTTGTAGTAGGAGTCCAATGGCTACAATCCTTGGGTACAATAGCTTTTAGTTTTCAAGCACTTTTCATGAAATTTTCTGTGGAAGGAAAGGAAGTTGAATTAATGGGTATTGTAAGGAAACCGAGAAAGATAATCAGCTCTAACAATATGACAAAGCTTCTAAAAAAGGAACAAATAGGTGTAATTGCACAATTATGTTTGCTAGATGTTTCCACATCGAAATCATCTATTTCTCCAGATCTCCAAAAAGTCTTGGACAATCATTCCAAGGTATTTGAGACTCCCAAACACCTATTCGTGATCATGATCATGCTATTCATCTAATTCCAGGAAGTGTTCCTACAAACATCAGACTGTACAGATATCCCTACGCCCAAAAGAGTGAAATTGAATGTATGGTTGCAGAAATTCTAGAGGCTGGTATAATTCAACCTAGTCAAAGTTCTTTCTCTGCTCCAATAGTATTGGTACGCAAGAAGGATGGATCATGTCGCATGTGTCCGGATTATAAGGAACTCAACAAGATCACTATTAAAGATAAGTTTCCCATTCCTATCATTGATGAATTACTGGATGAATTGCATGGATCAATTTACTTCACCACGTTGGATCTTCATTCAAGATATCATCAAATCAGAATGAAGACAGAAGACATTCCAAAAACAACATTTAGAACTCATGAGGGTCATTATGAATTTTTGGTCATGCCTTTTGGCCTTACCAATGCACCTACTACATTTCAAGGTTTGATAAATTCCATTTTCAAACCCTTCCTTAGAAAATTTATGTTAGTATTTTTTGATGATATACTAATCTTCAACAAGTCTCAGAAGGATCATGTTGAACATGTTGACAGGGTGCTACAACTATTGGAGGAAAAACAATTATATGCAAAAAGATCCAAATGTTTCTTTGGAGTACAAGAGGTGGAATATTTGGGTCATATTGTATCTCATGAAGGAGTTAAGGTAGACCCTAGCAAAATTAAAGCCGTTAAGGAATGGAAAATACCCACATCCATAAAGCATCTGCGAGGATTTCTCGGGTTGACAGGGTATTATCGCAAGTTTTTTAAGGATTATGGGCGAATAGCAGCACCTCTAACAACATTATTGAAGAAAGATGCATTTTCATGGACTCCAGAAGCAATAAAGGCCTTCAAACATCTTAAAGAGGCAATGTGCCAAGCACCAATCTTAGCTACATCGGACTTCACAAAAACATTTATTGTGGAATGTGATGCTTCAAGAAATGGAATTGGTGCTATTTTAATGGAAGATGAAAGACCTATTTCTTTTGAAAGTCGTCCAATCAAGGGAATGTTTTTACACAAAGCTATTTATGAGAAGGAAATGTTGGCAATACTCCATGCACTTAAGAAATGGCGACCCTACCTAATGGGAAGACACTTCAAGGTAAAAAGAGATCATGATAGCCTTAAAAACTTTTTAGAACAAAGATTATCCTCTGAAGAGAAACAAAAGTGGGTCACAAAGATGTTGGGTTATGACTTTGAAATCATCTACAAAAAAGGGAAGCAAAATGTGGTGGCAAATGCAATCTCAAGAAACGATGAGGATGTGGAAGCATTGTTGTGCAGCGTTTCTATTATCCAACCAGATTGGATAAACAAAGCAAGGGGGGAATGGAAGAATGATGAAGAAGTGTGGGCACTTATTCGAAAGTTACAACAAGATTCCAATACATCTGATACATTTAGTTGGAAAAATGATTTGTTATGGTACAAAGATCGCTTATACCTTTGTAAGAATTCCCAACTCAAGCAATATATTCTTATGGAATTGCACAATTCCCCCTTAGGAGGGCACTAAGGATTTTTAAAAACTTACCACATGGTTAAGAAGGAATTTTTTTTAGGATGGTATTAAATTGGATATTCAAAAGTTTATGGCAGAATGTTTGGCTTGCCAACAAAATAAAGTTGAAACAATTAAGACCCTGAGTCTATTACAGCCTTTATCCATTCCAAGCCAACGTTGTGAGGAGGCTTCAATGGATTTTATCACAGGTTTACCCAAGTCTGACAAAAAGAGTGTCATCATGGTGGTAGTTGACAGACTTACCAAGTATGCACACTTTTGTGTATTATCACATCCATTTAAAGCCAGTACAATTTCTACTACATTTAGGGAAAGAATTCAAAAGCTACATGGAAACCCAAAGATTATTGTAAGTGATAGAGATCCCATTTTCATTGGGAATTTTTGGACAAAATTATTTTCTTGTCTTGGTACTCAGTTAGCTCATACCTCATCTTATCATCCTCAATCTAATGGGCAAACTGAGATAGTAAACAAATGTTTGGAAGGATATCTTCATTCCTTTGTATCTGATAAACAAACACAATGGGTCAAATGGTTGCCTCTCGCTGAATGCTGGTATAACACTTCCTTCGATACAGCAACAAAAATGACTCCATTTATGGCACTTTATGGATATCATCCACCATCTATCACATCATATTTAAAACAAATTCTAAGGTTCAAACAGTGGAACATCACGTTGAGCATCAACAACAAGTCCTCCAACTCTTAAAGGATAACCTCGTGTTGGCGCAGAAAAGAATGAAATAATAGGAAGATCAACAGTGTAGTGAAAGAAGTTTTGATGTAGGTGATTGGGTATTCCTAAGGCTACAACCATATAAACAAATGTCCCTCAAGCAAGCTAAGAAGGATAATATATTATCACCAAAGTATTATGGTCCGTACAAGGTGTTGCAAAGGATTGGTGCTATGGCATACAAATTGGAGCTTCCTGCAGCTTCTCGAGTGCACCCAGTTTTCCATGTTTCATGTTTAAAGAAGGTTATAGGCAACAAGCCCCTAGTTTAAACAATATTTCCAGAACTTGAAGAGGAAGGAAAAATTATATTGGAGTCGGAAGCAGTCACAAAAAAAAGAACTCAAAAGCTACGAAATCGATCAATTTCGAAGTATCTCATCAAGTGGGAGAACTTATCCACTGAAGATTCCACATGGGAGGATGCAAATTTTATACAGAAGCATCCAAAACTACTCAAGCATTGAGGACAACACTTTTTTGAAGGAGGAGGGCATGTTAGGGTCCCATATATACTAGTGATTACCCCCATTTACTTTTTGTAGTTGTATCCCTTATTAATATTGTTGTGCCCTTATGTCCCATATTTGTTCTTAATGTGCGCCCATAGAAATTCCCTCTCTATGTTATTTTTGTGCCTTTATATTATTATTTTTAGGTCGGTTGGGTTATATTGTGACTCCTTAGACTCCTATATATAGAAAGGAGGTTTTGTCATTTGAATAATCAAAGAATCATTCATTTTTGTAATGTAAAGGAGGTTGCACCCTCGAAGAGGCTGAATTCTAAGGCGTTGATCTATCTTTTCTACCTTTTTGTGAGTTGGTTTCATAACATTCTACTGGAAGGGAGCTACAAGCCCTAGTTCTTGTACTGGCGTAAACTTGTATCGGTACGTAGGCACCAACCTGTAGAAGGCTACAACCTTCGCCCATTCTCCAAATGCTACTAGAAGGGAGTTCCAACCCCATGATCTGATCACCAACTACTACTACCGAGAAGCTTTGACTTCCTCACTGAAGGCTCCTGCCCTCATCATCCTCCATGGACCACGTTTCATTCAAATTTTTAGACTGGATCCATCAGCTTCAACACATCATAACTTGTAGGCCATGTTTCATCAAATTTTCATACTAGACCCAATATCAACACTTAAGCTCAGTTTCAAAAATCAAACTATAACTCATCACTATAACACTATCATTTATCTCTGACACATCTGAATCAATTAATCACTAAACCCATTCATCAATATTTGACATAACTGAAACCCAATCATCAATTTTTGAATCAACCAATTATTGAAACTTCTAACACAACTGAATCAAACAATCACTGAAATCTCTGACACAACTCAATCACCCAATCATCAATTTCTAATACAAATGAATCAACCATTCACTCAAAACCCAATCAACCAACACTTAATAAAAATTCAACCAATCAACTGGAATAGTCAGATCATTGTAACTAGTACACAGAACTGAACTCAGAACACTGCATCAACAACCTAAACCAACTACAACCTCAAAAATCATATGTCAGAATGTATATGCTACTTCAATGAGTACAACCTACGTGTATACACTACTTTCTGTAACTCCACCTCTGTATACCTCTAAAGATACTAAATCATAAAACTTATGAACCAAAAATTGTACTAACCAAAGGCATTCTGAAGATCTACTGTCATATTACAGAGTTCTAAACAAATAGCAACAAAATATCGCCCTTCTTACTCAATCAATCAATCATCCAGACTCAATCTCCTTATACAAATAGATTAACTTAAGATATAATGAAGACATCATTAATAGACAATAGTAAAATAGCAACATTCATCAGATAGATCAGTAATTTCTAAACAACAATCCCTTCCTCTACATATTCTACTTGGAAGTGCCAAATATGTGTGTATACGCACCTTCACCGAGGTGAACTTGCGTATAGATCTGTAAGTAATGACTTATAACTTCACAGCTTTTCAAGACTTCAGATATACCCAGATCATAGCATTTAAAGGATAAAGCATGCATTAGCACTCATATCTAGCCTATCCATTATCACCTCATACAATGATAAGTCATTTCAAGTCTCATGATCCTGATCCATCATTAGTGCATAATTGTTTCAAATCTATTAGATCTCATCCATCATCAAACACTCAGGTGCATACTTAGTTTAGATCAAGCAAAGCAACAAAAACCCATAACATGCATATTTTATTTTGATCTAAATATAATAGTTTCATCACTTGCATACACATATAGGCCTTTGATTTTCCCTTCCTTATATACTTAGAGCCTTTGTCAATACCATGGACCAAAACAACACTTAGAACCAATGATATGCATAGACGGGATCAAGTAACCGTTATTCCGCTCAATATTGTGGGCTAATAACATGGTATGGACCCTTGGTGTTATTTAACCTTAATTTTCCATCCCATATATGTTTTTCCTTCTGTGAAACTATGTGCATATGTATACACGCCTTTTATTCTGTGAACTCACGTGTATACATGACTTGGACGAGGTTAAACAATGTATACTACTTAAAACATTCTCTTTCCTCAATTTCTTGATTTTGATCTGTAATCCTTTTTCCCATCATCCTATTCTTCTGTGCCATTACTTTGTTACCTTGGAATTGACCTGTTACAATGTGAGTTTCCATCATGCATCACTTTATCATTTATGAACTTACCTGTGGATACATCTAGTTATCATATATGTGAGTTTCCATCAAGGAAAATAGTTGTACCATAATGCCAACATTCTTTAGGTCTCTATATATGGGATTATTTTATAATCCATAAGAAATCCTCCAAAAATAGCTTGATGTTATGGAAATATTTCATGAACTCTTTCTTCCTAGTAGGAGACTGGACAATGTGGAGGATTGAGAATTTTAAGATGGCAAGGAGGGGAGAGAATTCATGGGTTGGAGTGGATGTAATTTTCAGCTCTTTAAATTTCTTTTATATTTTTGACCTAAAAATGATATTTGATTCCTCTAGGATGTTGGGAAGCAAGGCCATTATAGGCTTGGTAAACATGGATGGAAGTAAAAGGATGAGTTGGGCTAGGATGGAGGGCTCACTAAGGAATGACATAGTTTCATGGTTAAGTTGTATTCTATCCACATAAAACTGGTTGAAGAGAATGGAGATTCTCTTGTTTGCTCGAAGAATGCTCTAATGGGAAATTACACAATTAATCCTAGAGATAAAGTGCATGTTGAGGTTGAATTCAATGTGTCTATGACTTGGTGGTGGGATCATGAGGTCCTTTGAAAGCAAACATTTTTCTAGGATTTCTTTTAGAAAAAGGTTGTTGACTTGGGATAATGGGCTTAAGAGAGGGTGGATTTGTCCCTGTTCAAGTTTGTTGTGTAGATAGGAGGAATACTCGATATATCACCTATTTGTTTCCTACTCTTTAATAGCTTAGGTTTTAAGCATCATCACCAGAAGGTTTAATTCTTAAGGTGTTCTACAACATGGAAAGTTTGGAGCTATGCATTTAGGGATAGATGATGAACATAATGGTGGCTAGCTTTGTTTCAGTCCAATGCCAGTTTATGTAGTTTAATTGGTAAGTTTGTAGCCATAGTTTGTTCGAAGACAAGAAGGTTCTAGTGGAGGTGGTTGTTGGTTTTATCGAAAAACTCTCATGGGAATATAAATGTGTCCCTAAATGGAAGAAATGGAAGGTGCCTCTTATACATAGGGGCTTCACCTTATTGAATGGTATCTTATCATGTTCATCCTTAAAGGAAATTTTTAAATTATGATAAATAGATTTAACATATTGTAGGTATTGGAGGAGGGCAGGGGAGATATGGGGTGGGGGGAATTACAAGCATTAAGGAATATAAAAAGGGGTATTCAGTAAAAATAGGGATATTTATTAAAACAAATGGTTATTTTATTAGAAATATGTATTGGGAGGGGGTTCAAAAATGATTTTGGGAGGTATTTATCAATATCTAATGATATTAAGGATATTATTTAATATCCCACAAATGAAAGTACTATGACATATGTTAACTAAGTTGAGATGCCATGATATAATGCTAGATTTTGATATCCCATGGGGATTTATTGATGGTGCCAACCAAGGGCATCCTCCTAGATGTGGGGTCTATGTCATCTTATATGTCATTTCAAACTTTTTCTTTTAAATTTGATATGCTTGGGTTTCCACCTCTAATATAAAAGACAAATTTTTGGCTCTATATTTATTACTCTATTTTACAAAATATTGTTCAGTAACTCATTTATATGGGATGGGTAGCTCTCACTTAGGCATTTATTGGATGAATGAAAAATCTAAAGTGGATATTGTTACCCTCCAATCCTTGTTGTCCAAAATTCATAACTACATGCATTATATCAAATGGTCATGTTTTAATTATATTTTTCATGATGAAATCAAAATGTTGTCAACTATCTATGGAAGTATTGTAGTGTTTTGATGGTTCTTTTTGTTTATGGATTCCTTAACGAGTAAAAATAAAAAAGTTTGGAATTTCATTTTTAGCCTTTTGTTGGTCTATGAAAGTCTTATAGGTTAACTAATATCACTATTGGTATTTTTTATATGGGTTGTAAAAGGAACAAAATGAAATGAAGGAAAGTAAATGAACCTATATATATATATATATATATTAGTACTAATAATATATATATAATAGAGAGCAAATGATGTGGTAAAAAATAACTTCTATAATAAATACAATGATTGAATATTGTAGAACATAAACTAGATAGAACAATGGTAGCTATATCTAAAGAGAGAGAGAAGGTGGTTGCACACATTCACACAAGATATTACAAGGCATAAAAATAACGGCATATAAATAAATAACCCTAGAGGTCCAAAACCTAACCTTATAAGATGAAGTATCAAAAGGTTTGCAGACCCCAAGGTGGTTAGTTGGTACATCAACTTCCTGAGGGTGAAACATTTGCATATAATATTCATTTGGAGTGCACAATAGCTCTTTGGAAAGAACTATCCAAGGAATACAACTTTAAACTAAGGATATAGTATGTCGTGGCAACTATTTCCCCCCTGAATTTCTGAAAAGCACCATTTACGACCTTAAAATGGCCTCGAGATTTAGAGACCCAAAAATCCATAGAAAAAATTCCAAGAAGATATATATCCATGTCAATGGAAGAGATGAGTGTCCATCAATATCCACTTAGATTAGTCCTCCCCCATTACTAGTTAATGGTCTCCATTGCGTCAATTTTCCTCATTATGTGGGGAAACTTCTACTGAATTTTTGTCCTAGTGATCCACATTCCTTGGTGAAGAAGTTTCCCTTCTTTGAAAACTTGGTATAGTTGTGTGTGTTTCTAGTTGTCTTGGTTTCCATTGTATCCTATTAAATGCACTCATGATTGAGTTCTATGGGGGGCGATCATTGGCTATCTGTGAGTTTTCCAATAAAGGTAGAAAATATGGTCAAAGAAGCTCCACATTAAAGACTAGGTGCAAGCTAAGGAAAGGGGGGATACACAATTCAAAAGTGTTTTCACCCACAACCCTTGTGATTGTGTAAAATCCATATTGGAGTGGTATAAGAATCCTATAGGGGTCTGTGAGGTGATATTTATATAAATTCAAGCACACATTATCACCACCCTAAGACTTGTGTGGAACTCATCTCACTCCTTGTACTTGGGATTCAATTTCTAAAAGATATAATGAACTAATGTTGAAGGTGTTGTATCCATTCATCAAATTTTTCTACTCTGCCCACCTCGACTTGCGCATGGGAGGACTCTTCTTGTGAATATGAAACGGGAATAATTACAACAATTAGGGCCAATTATTGGAATCCCAAGCACACTTGAAAAATGTTGTAGCCAATAAATTTGTGGAGGGATCCGTTATAGCTATGTTGAACATATGGAAGGCTTTCATCCCATGTACATGGGTTCTTGGATTTGTAGATGCACACTCTATGCATAATCATCCTATTGACCACTTATATTTTTACATCTATTTGGGGATGAAAGGAAGTTAATTTAGTCAACGTAGTATCCATTAAAGACCATAGGCTAGACTAGAAGGTAATAAGGATCTTGTTATTAGTATTTGAAATAATGGTTTGAGGTATTCCAAAATGAACCCAAACATAGTGAAAGAAGAGTTTAAAAATGGATTTAGCTATGATACTCTTCTTACATGGTGCTAAAATGGCCATATTGGAAAATCAATCGACAACCATAAACAAAAAAACATTACCATGCTTAGTGGAGAACAAACCTGACATGTAATCCATGAAGATTGACACCTATTGCTTGTCTTGGGTAGGTAGAGGAGTGTACAAACCGTTTTTATTAATGGTTAGTTTAAGAATGGTACATGAGGTACATGATATGCTATATTGATGGACATCTTGTCAAAGTTTTGGTTAATAGAGATAATTATGAATCACTACTACTATATTTTCCATAGTAACATGCCCTACCAACTTATTATAATGTGCCTCCCATATAAGCTTTGCATTCTCACTTGAAGGAGCACAACAGTGGCCTAGTTAGTGCAAAATTGCATCATGGAGGTGGGAGTATGGAACTTTTTTTCTTGCAATAAAATTTTGGTATGTGATACGAAAGTTAGAGTTCATATCTTATAATTGTGGGCACCCAAAGGTCTCATGCCCATAAGAATTAAGAAATGTAGTTAATGTGATAAGTGAGGGTTGACTAAGGAAATCTACAACTTTATTGGTGCTACCCTTCATGTATTTGATGTTCAAGTGGAAGTGTTGCACATATGTGGACCATTTTTTATGGAGGTAATTTTGTAACTTTCCTTGTATCTGCATAAATTATAGAGGTTTGTTATCAGTGTGTATAATAATCTTGTATCATATAATATAGTGTTTCCACTATCAACATGACAACATGATGGAGTTGTTGGGCATTGGATAATATAGCTCTGCTTGTGCGTTTCATGACATGTGCTTAATCTCCTCTCGAGGATCTGTTAAATTTGGAAATCATGTCCGTTTACTAACACTTTTGGGCTTTAGTGTAAAGACAATCATGATTCCAACAAGTGGTATTAGAGAAAGTCCTATTTAGGAACAATTAAATATTGGAAGATGGATCCAAGGAATTTTTAAAATATGGACTATTATGCTTCTGCAAAGTAGCTTGATGAAGTTAAAAAGCAATTGGGAGAAACAGAAAAACAACTAGAGGATAAGAATGACATAATTTCCCATCTCAAGAAAGAAGTAGATGCAATAAGGAAATAAACTAAGAAAATTAAGGAATATGCTTGGACCAACACAAGTAATAAAATGAAAACATCCAGGTACCACAGATTGTATTATGGTTATAGTTTTCTATGTGAATCATTTTGTGTTAAAGAAATTACTTGTAATAAATGTTTATGCCAAGAAAAGTGCCCCCCTAAGATAGGGAAAGAGAAGGAAGAAAATTTTGGTCTTATATTATATGTTGAAAATAAAAAGGATAAGTGGTATGTCGTCAATAGCTACTCAAGGCACATTTCAGGGGATGAAATAAAGTTCACCATCATCAAGGAGATAGACGAAGGTAAAATAAATTTTGGAAATAATGCTTGTGGTAATATAATTGGAAAAGGAACAATTACCATTGACACTGGGAGAACTAAAGCATGATATTTATATATATAGAGGGATTAAAGCATAATATTTTGAGTGTTAGTCAAATATGTGATCAGGTTTCTATGTCATGTTCAACTCCAAACAATGTGCAATCCAAAAGTCAGACACAAGAAAATTCATAGAAAAGGCTATCAGGATCGATAATATATACATATTGATGAATCAAAGACCAAGAAAATATGTGATGAAAAGATAAAATAGAATAAGATCTTATCCCAATTTCTTCAAATAGAATCTAACACTAATTAAGAAGAAGCCAATTTTCTTTGAAAGTTGAAGAGAGGAACTGAAAAGTTCAAAGGTATTATTCGTTTCAAATGGTTTGAATGTGGAAGGATAGGTCATTATGCATCTAAATATCCTTAAATGAATGATAGTGATGATGTGCTAAGATTCAAATCCAAGTAACAAAAGAAGAAACAAGGCAATGACAAAAATATTATTTAATCAAAGAAATAAAGTGATAGTGAAAGCAATGAAAGTGTGATAAAAAAGGAAAGGAGTGAAATATTAATCATAGTTGAGGCCAAAGAACTCAAAACAAAAGTTTACTATGTGGGAGAAATTAAAATTGCATTGAAGGAAATAAGAATTCTTAGAAAGAAGGAAGGTTATTTACGTTGGAACTTAGTAAATCTTATTCGTGTTCTTTAGTTACATATTTTCATCAAACAAATATCAAGAATGAAACATTAACAATAGAGGACAAAAAAATTAGGCTCTCATCTTGGGGAATGTAAGAACCTCAAATTAAAAATCCATGTAATAAAGTTAATAAAGGCAAAATAACAACCAAGGTCATGGGACACTTGTTCCAAGATGAATGTTGGGAAACATATCCTAGTGTGGGTGTTCATTGGTTTATTATGGCTAAGGAAATTGGAAAAGGCAATGACAAAAGCTTTAAAAAAGGAAATATGCATTAATTGGAATTTTATTTATGAAAATAATGGAAAATGGGAGAAAATGAAGGTGAAAGGTCACAGGTTCCATGTGAGGAGGAAAATCAAAGAAAATATAGGCCTCATTAATAAAAAGGTTTCTGAGAATCAGTTCACAACCGTTTGTCGGTTTCATTTTGGAGCTCTCTCTCTCTCTTATACTATTGAATACTTAGAGTATTCTTGGAGCACTCTAGCATTGGAGGAAGGAAGGAAAAGGAAGGGCAAGAAAGGAAAGGGGAGAAAAGATTAACCAAGGAAGAGTGGGATCAAACAGCTACATCAGGATTACTATTTGGTATCAAGTTGCATGTATGATTTCCATGCTAGTTTTGGCATGCATGGTACATGCATATGTGCTTTTTGCTTCTCTTTTTGTCTTTGACATTGGTTTTTCTAGGTGTGATAGTGGTTTTCAGCCTTGTCTTTCCATTTCCAGATAACCTTGGTGTGATGAGGTTTCTCTTATTTGGTTGAGCTCGATTACTAGATGGTTTTGAAACTGAGTAAGGTGGTCTTAGAGGAGAAATAAAAGGCCTAGAAATCCTTGGACTGACGAAGGTGGGATTGTGGTAAAGCCTGATTTTGTATACCCTCATTAGGCCTAGGAAAAATTAACCAGTGAATAGCATGATATATGGTAAAGCCTAGAGGGTGGAAATGGACAAATTTCTCACTGTTTAGGTGGAGATATTAGAAGGCATCATGATTGTATAGGTCTAGTGATCCTGGATCGATATGTGGTGGGATTGTGGTGAAGCTTGGTAGAGTATGTTTCTTATTTGGGCATAGGAATCCCTAGGCGCGATTGCGATAAAGCCTAGTTATATAGATGAGGGCTTGGGCATAGGAATCCATTGGTGGATTGCGGTGAAGTCCCACATTCATGCTTGGAATATGGCAACGGAGGTGATTAGCTGAAAGAAAGATTTGGTTCAACACAATCTATGGTCGGGTTGTACGTGGAAGTCTCTATCCTGGATGCATTTTGCATATGTTAATAAGTTCTCTTTTCCTTTTACATTTTGTGTAAATGTACTTATTATTATGTGGCTTTAATGGCTATTCTATCATTGTTATTATGTTGGAACATAGTTACCAATCAAACGGAAACTATTACCTCAAAACAAGTACTCTAGCCCAAAACCCCCCCCCAAAAATTAAAAAACAGGTTGAAAACAAAAAGTATTGATGTTGGAATAACATTTCTTTTTTGGGGTACATTTTCAACATTTTTTAATAATGACATTAAAAATAAAATACCATGACTCCGAAAATCCTTAAATTTTTAACGATTTTTAAGCATGAACCTCAAAAAAAATACTTATAACTATTTTCAACCATAACATTAAAGATAAAATATCATGAACTAAAAAAACATTAAAATCTGACAAATTTTCAACCACGGAATTAAAACCAAAGATTATGATTACAAAAAAATCTTAAGTTTTCAAAATATTTCAAACATGACATTATGTAAAAAATTTATGGCTCAAAAATCTTTAAAAATTAACACTTGAATGAAAGAGTTATTATACCAAGAGTAATTTATTTTTTTAATGCTAAATATATAGCAATTTTAAAATTTTAGTATAAGACAACTTGATACATTGCAACAAAAATTTAAAAATCAACCATCAAATTGAAATGCAGTGTAAGTGAACTCGACCCATTGTAATGAAAACTTAGAGACCAATCATGCAATTGACAAATTGTGGATACAAACTTCATTACAATGAAAATTTTAAAATCAACTGCCAAATTGCACATAACTAAAAAATGAAAAATGCAAAAAAAAAAAAAAAAAATCAAATATTGAAAAAAAAAAAATGAAAACAAAACAAAAAATTGAAAAAATAATAGCAAATAATGAAACATAAAAAATGAAAATAAAAAACATGACAACAAAAAATCAAATATATAAAATATATAAAAAAAAAAACTAAAAAAAAAATATCAAATGTAAAAAAAAAAAAAATTAACTTATAAATTTTAAGAATTAAAAAAAAAAATTAAAAAAATAAAATCGGTTAATATTTAAAAAATACTATAATTTAAGAGAAAAAAAAAAAAAAAAAAAAAAAAAAAAAAAAAAAAAAAAAAAAATTATTAAAACATATATATATATTATTATATATTACTTTTTAAGTTAAAAATAAAATAAATAAAAACACAATAATTAAAAAAGTTAAAAAAAATTTAAAAAATAACAAATAGAAAATAAAAATAAAAAAATTTAAAGGGAAAAAACAAAAATAAAAATCGAAAAAATTAAACATTAAAAATAAAAACCATTTAATTGTTTTTTTTTTTAATTAAATTTAATAAACATTATCATAAAAATCATGGTAAAAAAATAATATAAAAAAAAAAAAATGGAAAAAAAGGCTATGTGGGTGGTAGGGGTCGATTCCAGAAATCGACCCCTGCCACCCCAGGGTTTGTTGGGTCATGAGGATGGGCGATGAGGGAGATGCAAGACACCCAGGGCCTGTTGGGCCTTGGGGGTGGGCGAGGAGGGAGGTGTGAGCCACCCAAGGCCTATTGGGGAGCGAGGGTGGGCAAGGAGAGAGCTGTGAGCCACCGAGGACCTGTTGGGCCGCATGGGTGGGTGGGCGGAGAGCTGCAAGGTTCCTTCTCTTCCCATTGTTACAACCCAACAAGCCCTGGGTTGGTAGGGGCCGATCCCAGAATCAAGAACCGGCCCCTGCCACCTTAGGGTTTTTTTTTTTTTTTTTTTTTTTTTTTTTTTTTTAATTTAATTTTTTTTAATGAATTTATTATAAAGATTAATTTTAATTTTAAATTTTAAATTATATATTTTATTTATTTATTTATATTTTATTTTAGTTTAATGTTTAATTTTTCATTTTTATTATCATTTTTTTAATAATTTTGTTTTTTTTTTAATTAAAAAAAAAATGTTTTTTTTTAATGTTTTTTCTTGAATATGTTGTATTTTTGAAATATTTTCCATTTTTTTAATTTTAATTTTTGTTTAATTTTTCTTTATTTATTTGCTTAAGCAAGAGTCGGTCCTTCTAATCAATTAAAGCTAAAAATAGGCTACATAAAATACAACAAAGTCAGAGGAGAAGAGTGCCATAATGCACCTATCACCCTGAGCTTTGGGAACTAAGCTGACGACTCCAGAACTAGGCCAAGGGCTCACCCAACACAAAACACCGCCTAAATCTTTCGAGCAGGCTTTTGAACACAAAAGGAAGAGGAAAAGAGTAGAAAGAAAACCAGTGACCTCTAAAAGTTAAAAGGGGGACCTCGCAAGGAAATAGAGATTGCAAAAACAAAAGTGGAATCCGCCAGGGGGTAACCTTCAAGCAAGTAGTCCACCCAAGCTCCTCCGAACCCAGCCCTGAGGAGAAACTAGCAAGGAAGTTAACCCAACTTGCACAAAGAACCTTAGTTGTTGATCTGCTTCCATAATATCCAATGGCTATAATGAATATCTAACGAGAAAGAAGTTTGAGGCTTACCCGCCCGATACGGGCGATATTCTCACTCCTCCGAGATCCATGTGTTGAATGCTTAATGACATCGGGCGCATTCCTATATAACTGCTTTGGGTTTTGAGGGCTTCCGAAAACCACTTTACTTATAGCCACACTCATATTACCGCGGTTTGTCTTTACCCATTTCCAGCCTGCCAGCTGCAAGAACCACCTATGTAAATTGCCACACTGCTTTGATAAGAAGTTTATGGCATTCCTCGTGCTATTAGTCCCCCCTCGCCTGAGCCTTCTAGGTTTGTAGTGTCTTGGGCCACGATTTCATTCAAAGGAACGGATAATCTTTTCATTTAAATCCCTAGTCTGATTTTTCATGTGGACTGAAAAGCCTCTATTTCCCCAATTTTGTGCTTTGTCAGGAACCCTTGTTATGATAAAGTTCACAGTGCTCGTTCACCTGTCTGAGATAGACATCCCTCAATCTGCCTTGGGGGACCTCTATCCAATTATATTTTCCATTGTTAACAACACAATGTGCTCCTTCATTAGCTAAGATGTCCACTAATTTATTGGTTGTCTAGCCCACATGCATGAATCGAATGGTTCTCATATTCTGCATGTGGGATTGGATCTTGTCATACATTTGAATAAGCCTCCAATGCCTCGAAACCTTTTCCGAAGCAGAGCCATAGCTGATTTTCTTGACCGAATTGATCACCAACTTCGAGTCCGCCTCTATAATAATGTTATGAAAATTTGAATCTCTTAGGATTTCTAAGCATTTCTCAAGGGCCATGAGCTCTGCCATGTTGTTAGTGCCCTTTCCCAAATTTGTATGGAAAATGATTTCTATGCAACCCTTCTCGTCCCTTATCACTCCACCATAACCAACCATGCCTGGGTTCCCTCTTGAGGCCCCATCTATGTTGCATTTCCTAAAACCTAGAGGGGAAGGATACAAGAAGTCTTTAATAGCATAAATTTGATGTGACTTTTTGATATTGCCCTGAGGAATGAGCCCCTGTAGACCCAGCTTTAGAAGTATCTGAACATCAGTATCTAAAGGGTTATTCCCAGGGGGGTGATTTGATGAGGGTTTTGATTGTCTCCTTGATCTGTTTTAAAATCTGATCCATGATGCCCTGGGTAGAACCTTTCCTATTATTGAAAATTTTGTTGTTGTGTTCTTTCCAGACATCCCAAATAAGGAAGCTTGGAGCTAAAGCCCAAGCTTTATTGACTATTTCCTAATCAGAGAAATTTTTCCTCCATTTCTTTAAGGTGTTGGTTATGCTGCCCATGTCCCTATCTATTTGTCTGAATATTAAAGCAATCCCACTCCACAATGTGGAGGTAAATGGGTAGAGGTTGAGAAGAGGCTCCATAGTTTCTTCTTGTGAATCACATAGCTGGCACTTGGAAGGACTCGAAACCCCTATTTTTCGTAGGTTGTCCCAGGTGAGAATTTTCTTATGCTGCACAAGCCACATGAACATTTTGATCTTCATCCAACCTTGGTTCTGCCATAGGTCCTTCCAAACCTGATCAGGGTTTGTGAAGTCAAACCCAAGGGCTACATGTTTAGCCTCTTTAAGGTTAAAGGTGCCTTCATTGTTATTACACCATCTTAGCTGGTCAGAATCTTCTGATACTAGGATCTTCCTTTGTTCCAGGATGGCTGTTAGAGCTTCTGCCTGTGCCTTCAAGGGGGAGTTATCCCTATAAACCAATTTCTTCCATATCCTCCATTTTCCTCCACTGTTTGCATGATCCCAGAATTCATTTACTCTGAGTAACCATTTATTATTTGTATCATTCTTTAGATATGCCAATTCTTCTCTTAACAGCTTAGGTTCTTGTTGCCACTTATCTTCCCAAAACCAGGCAAGGTTTCCATCTCTTATTTCCCAGAAACTGTGTTTCTAAACAATGGTTCTGTTTTCCCAAGATTTATTCTAGATGTGGGAGCCTTTGATAATCCCATACATTCTAATGTGATCCCTATCTTGCCAATTGCTTACATATTTATGTTTCCAAATTTGTGCCTAAGGGGATGCCAAGTCTTTTATCCATCTCCACCATAATTTTTCCCCCAAAACTTTGATTAGTACATCAAGATCATCTAGTCCCAAACCTCCATGTGATTTAGGTTTGTAAATCTTTTCCCAGGTTACCAAGGCCCATTTTCTTTTCTCTTCACCTTTGCCCCAAAGAAAATCTCTTTGGATATTTTTGCATATTTGCAAGACTCCTTTAGGGGCTGGAATGCATGAAAACAAAAAGATGTGTATAGTTTGAAGTACAGCTTTAGTGAGTACTAGCCATCCTGCTAAGTTCAGATACCTACTTGTCCATTTCCGAATTTTGTCTTGTAACTTATTAATCATCAACTCCCAAATTGTCTTGCTCAGAGGTTTTTCTGTTAGCGGAACTCCCAAATATTTGGAAAGTAGAATTTCTCTTTGGAAACCAAGAATTTTGGATATATTTCTTTGAATAGCAATATTAGTGTTGAAAAAGAAAATCTTCGATTTGGAGAGGCTTACCTCTATGTCTGCTGCCATTGCAAAGTCTTTCAGGATTTGTTTGTAGGCTAGAGCTTCCTTGACTATAGGTATTCCCTATAGCATAGTGTCATCCACCAACTGTTGATGGGTTAAAGCATTACCATTCCCGGTTAATCTAAGTCCCTGGATTTTGCCTTCTACTTTGGCAGCTTTGATAGCTAGGCCTAGTGCTTCCATCATGAGTATGTAGAGGAAGGGAGAGAGGGGATCTCCTTGCCTGAGACCTCTCGAAGGATTAAAGGTCTTGTATGGTGAACTATTTAACAAGATTGAAAAACTAGATGAAGTGACAAGGGCCATTACCCATCTTACCCAGTTATGATCAAAACCATAAGCTAAAAGGACTTTCCTTATGTATGCTCAATTTAGCTTATCAAATACCTTTTCTAGGTGAAGTTGCATGATCATACATGCTTGCCTATTTCTTATAAGAGAGTGAACCACCTCATGGGTTTGTATGATATTGTTGAGAATTTGTCTACCTTCCACATACCCGGTTTTCTCCTCAGAAACAAGGGTTGGTAAAAGGGGTTTAAGCCTATTTACAATTATTTTGGATATAATTTTATACACCACATTGCATATCTGGTGTCATAGCATTATCTTGTTTTAGTATTAAGGATAAGAAAGATGTGCTGAGCGCTTTCAAAACAGTTCTATTTTTCCTGGAATCGTCCACCACATCAAGGATATCCTACTTGACTATGACCCAACATGCTTTAAAGAAGTCCACATTGAAACCATCCAGACCTGGTGCCTTTCCATTTTGCATTTGTTGATAACTTCACTATCCTCCTCTTCATTCATAGGCATGTTTAGATTGTAGTTATCATCTCTTGTCACAAGCTTAGGAATGTGCTTAGTGAAGTCATCAATGAATTGTCATCCTTCTGAGAGAGGTTCCTCTTCTATGCCCTGGAAATGTTGAAATAGAGATGTTTCTATATCTCTGTGGGTATTGAGTTGATTTCCATGCCGATCCTTGATTTTTGAGATCCTGTTATGGGACCTGTGATCCATGGTTGATTTATGAAAAAACCTTGTATTCCTTTCCCCTTCTTTTAACCATTGTACCCTTGATTTCTGTTTCCAAAATATTTCCTCCTCTTTGCATAATTCCTCCCATTCCTGTTGATGGTTGTTGGCTTGTTCCTTACTTCATTCATTGAAGCCATCTGTGATGAGGATTTGATTAATTTCCTGTAGCTTCCTTTCCACTACTTTTTTGGCTTCAAAAATATTTCCAAACTCATTCTTATTCCAATCTTTGAGCCTAATTTTGACATGTTTCAATCTCTTATACAGGAGGAACATTGTTGTCCCTTGAACCTGTATATGCTCATTCCACCATTCTTCTTTATTGCTATTAAATTCCAGATGGGTGAGACAGATATTTTCAAACTTGAAAGGTTTTTTTTTTGGAGTGCCTATACAAAACGCTTCAAGTTGCATAGGCCAATGATCTGAAACACTAAAAGGGAGTATCATTGCTAACATTTCTAGGCCTGTGAGGATAAGGTCCTCCGAGAGAATGAATCTTTCAAGCTTTGTTCCCACCTGAGACTCACCTCCCCTTTTGTTATTCCAGGTAAAGATGCCATTACTTGTCTCTGTATCTACCAGCCTCATATTGTTTATAAAATTTTGAAATGATATGGATTCTCTGCCAAGTGATTTGGTTCCACCTTTTTTCTCTGACAAGGATCTGGTGATGTTAAAGTCCCCTCCTAGAATCCATGGTACACCCAAATGTTTGTCCCTTAAATACTCCAATGAAGTAAGCAATCTAAGCTTATCTTCAGGCTTCTGTGGGCCATAAACATTTGTGATTAAATAAACTTCCTTATCCCCCAACGGTTGAATAACCACTGATAAGTAGTTCTTAGATGCTTTAATATCTAGGATACCTAGCTTCTGAGTGTTACATAGCATGAGTATACCCCCAACTATTTTGTTTGCTTTGACTTCTAGATATTCATACCTACTTAGCCATTTGCTGTGAATTTCCCTTATTTTTTCTACCAAACATTTTGTTTCCTGGATGAAAATCATGTCTAGTTTTTCTTCTTTCATTTTGTTGCTAAGATTCCTTTGTTTTCTTTTATTCCATGTTGTGAGCTTCATTAAGAAAGATTTGTAAATGAGTAACTAGTTAGATCTTTCATCTTACCTGAATCTATCATCATTTTTCCACATTCTATTAGTAACTCATTTTGTTTTTTCCTACCTGTTTTCCTGCCTGGGTTCCAAGGAGCTAGTCCAGATGTGGCCTTCAAAAATTTTACCCCTTCGTTATCCTGACTATCATGGTTTTTTTTACTCCTGGCCCTTTTGCCTGAGTTCTCCATAGAAACAATTGTTGCACTCTATTGAACTCCTCTTGTGGTAGCGAGACCATTCCTTTGGTGTTTCCCTGCTTTAGGAATTTTTCCGGATCTAAATGCTCCCTATCAAGAATATTTTGCAGTTCATGATCCTCTATTTCCACCTCTCTCGGGGTCATCTCTTGGTCCCTATCAAGGTCCATGGTATTCAACACATCCTCCTTGAGTTGGGTGTTGTTATGGTTAAACTCAGTGCTTTCTTCCTTATCGTTCTCTCTAGAGCTGCCCTCCATAGTTTGATTTGTTTTATCTAGCTCCTCATCTTCTTCTAAAACCTTGTACCTATTCTAATTTATCTACTTTTCCTCATTGTTTTTTTTTATACTTCTTCCCTCCTTTGCCTCTATTTTCCACTTTGTTAAAGCTATTGGTTTCTTTCCCTAAGGTAGCTTTATTTTTTCTTTCCATTTTGTTTAAGGGGCAGTCCTTGAATAGATGCCCATGTTCATGGCATCTCCGACATCTAAAAGGAACATGCTCATAATTCAACACTTGTACCCAATATTCATCTAAAACATCTAGGATGACTTCATCCGTTAGAGCTCCCGAGAGATCCATTTCTACACATATACAGGCAAAGGATGTGTACTTTCCCCGCCTAGTGGCCTCTGATATTTTTACAAAGTTCCATAGTTTGTTTCCTATTGCTGTTAATGATTCTAGTTGCCAATAATCCAAAGGTAAAGAGTAAATTCTTACCCAAAATGGGACCGAGGTGAATGTCTTGCACTCCGGGACAAAATTCATCACCCAAGGCGTTATATAGAGGCCCCTCGCAACATAGAAGTAGGGCCCTCCTTCAAACACCCTATCTTTATCCTCAATGTTATTGAAGACACAAGTGAAGAAACCATTTGAACCAAGGTGTAGGTCTATACCCCCTTTAGGTTTCCAGTGATTCTTTATCCATGCTTGTAAAGCTCTCTCCATGGGCCGTAACCCCATAAATTTAGAAATGACAGCATGCGTTGCCATGTGTTTCCTATGCGCTTGTAGCACTGGATCACTTAACACCACTCTGAGTGTGATAGTCGTCCTAGGCTTACACGGTCTTGTTCGATTTCTTTCGTTTGCCTTCTGGTTTTCTTCTTCAGTTCTTTTTTCTCTTCTAACTTCTTCCCACTTATCTTCCTGTTCCTGTGTACCTCTGTTGTTCTGTTTCCCTTCACCTAAAATACCTGTTTCAACCTCCAGAGGTTTCTTGCTTCGACTGGAGAGCGCTTGACTATAAGAGGGAGTGGAACTCCCCCCCTTACTCCCCTCCATGGTTCTCTTAGCTTAACTCCTATTGCAAACCCTAGCTCTCCTCCTCTCCCATTTCCCTCTATTTTTTTTTGTTTAAATTTTTCAATTTTACAACTAGATTTTGATTTTTTGTACATTTAATAGTTCTTTTGTCCTCTTTATATATATTTTTATATTTGATTTTTTTATCACGTTTTTATTTTTTATGGTTTTTATTTATTTTTACCTTTTTATTGTTTTTATTTTTATTTTTCAATATATATATATATATATATATATATATATATAATATATATATATATATAATATATTTGATTTTTTTTTCATCATTTTAATTTATTTTATTTTTTATGTTTATTATCAACATGAAAATTACCAACATTTAAAAAAAAATCTACATTTAACGCATTACAAAATTTTAATTGTAAGAAATAAATCCTCTGGACAAAAAGGGTTGTTATTGCATCAACACTTTTCAAAATCAAGATGAAAATCACTAACAAAAAAAATTTCATACTTGATACATAAAAAAATTTAAAGTGTCAAAAATAAGCCCTCTAAAAAAAAGTGTTGATGTTGCATCAACATTATTGAAAATTAGCGTGAAAATCACTAACATTTAAAAAAAATGTTCATACTTGATACATAAGAAAGTTTAAAGTGCCAAAAATATGCTCCAAAAAAATGTGTATTTTGAATTACCACTTTTCAAAATCGAGTGTTTTTTTGCTACATCAAGAAAATGGATACTAGGTAATTTTCTCATTTGATCAGTAACTATATTTTGGTTATATGATGGTTATAAGCATGGTTTATGACATACTTGAGTTATGGATGTCATCATGTTTTGATTAGTAAATGAATGAATAATGAATGTATGACCTGATAGATGATAATGCAACTATTATAAGAGGGCATCATACCTTATTGACAAATCTAAGATAAGTATGAAGTCCTTGTGCTCATACGTGTTTATATGACATGTAGATTACATGTTCATGATGTGTTTGATGGAATGTCTGTCATGGATAGGCCTTGTCAGGTCAGGTCCTTATTCAATTTTTTGTTTATAGGTATTTTCATCATGTTATTTATAATTTCTAGAAGTTTCATGAATTTCTAGGCAGATGCATGAGTCCTAGGCCTGAAAAAGTGGCTCGAAATCTAGGGTCACTCACACAGAACTACTTGAAAAATGCCACATTCGCATGGAGGCATTGGCGTGGGAGTGACTGTAGGGTCTCAGTCGCATGGAAGGCTTGTCATGCGAGTGAATGGGGGTCTATTCAGAGAAACATCAAGTTCTCTTAGGGGTTGGACACCTGGAGTGGTTGGTTGGCTCCTGAAGGTTATGTAGCTCCTAAGGAAGGTTATGTTGGTTTTTTTTTTGTCAATTCCACGTCCTTAACTATAATTGGGGAGTTGAATCATATCATAGTAACTCTTCTTCACATGTTTACCCCAATGGACCAGTTACTTGGATAGATGTGGGAGGAAGGTGTTATAGAGTGGTATCATAGTATGGTTCACCCCTTGGACTGGATGGGCGGAATATGTTTGTCATGCATACATGTCAGTTGCATATGTGTTCTTTATGCTTGTAGATTATGTACTTGTTGTGTATGCATGGTGTTGGTCATTGTTGCATTTGTATTGCCATGAAGAGGACGATTGTGATTGTTGTTGGATGTGATTGTCAAGGGTGCATGTCGGTTTCTATATGTCATTATGCATGCATTGTCATGGTTATGGTATAGTCATGCATGGTAATTGGATAATGGTTGAAAGTATGTCTACATACTTATATGATTATGTTTATATATATGTATTACACTATTCTGGTTGACCTTGCAAATGCAATATCCTTCCTTGAACTATACTAAGGTATGTTGATTATGTTTTTATTTTGGTTTAGCTGACATGGTATACTTGTAGGAAGAAGATCAAAGATGACTAGAAAGATGGTATACTATAGTTCACAAGACTCTCCTTATAGATCACATGGGAAACATGTTGATAGGTACTCTCTTGACATAGTAGATACATTAATAAGTTTGAAGGAATATATAAGAAGTTTCATAGCAGATAATGACATAATCATTCAAGCATAGGAGAAACAAGAAGAGGTTAATGCATTTATCCTTCATATTTTTTTAGATTTGCAGAGATAGGGACTGCTTAGGATCAGTCATGGGCAGCAGAATAGGACTAACGAAGCATATGAAAATAGGTGTCATGGTGGGAACATGTTGGATAGGGATGAAACAATCATAGATGGAAGGTTCTTGGACACACTTGATAGGAGAGGTGATGGAAACAAGTTATATTCTAGTTCTGGATTTGACAGGTATCACAGTCATCATTTTTGTCATCCTTATAGGAGGAATGGCAGTGGATATTTTCTAGATGAGTTCAAGAAAGAAAAGTCGCCTATCTTTGATGGAGATTTGAAGAAACCGAAAGATACAAAGGCATCATTACTCAGGATGAAGAATTTCTTTGTGTTGCATGATTACACAGAGAACATGAAGGCCAAAATAGTTATCTTCAGCCTCAAAGGGAAAAGAAATGTGAAGCAGGTTAGAGACATTAGGAAAAAAGATTTGAGTTAGCATGAATTCAAGGGACTTTTCAGAGAGAAATATTTGTCAGTTAGGTACTATGATAGTAAAGCCAAGGAATTCTATGAGTTAAAGATGGGATCAACGACAGATGAGGAGTGTACAACTAATTTCCTGGAGTTGTTGAGGTATGTACTATATCTTAAGGAGGAGAAAGCCAAATTTCCGAGATTTATTAGTGGATTACCATTAGAATTGAGAGATTAGATTGGATATGATGATCCCTGGTCACTTGAAGAATTCATTGGTAAGTTGAAGCATTGTTCTGAGCAATCAAAGTGCAAGATAGAGTCTCAACAAGGTTGGAAAGGGAAAAGCAAGGATAAATTTAAATGGCATCCAAAGAGAACAAGACACTAGGATGCAGGTGAAAAAGAGAATGTTTCACCTTACAAGAAGTTTAATGGACCTCTGCCTAGAGGGTAGTAGAATAAAGATGATGGTAAAGGATGGATGCGGTGTTGGACATGTGGTAAGGAGCATCTTGAAAAGGTTTGTCTGCAGAATCAGGGTGGTAGACCTCAAGTTTATAGTGCACAAGAAGCACAAATTTTTAGGGATGTTGGGCAAACCATTCCTCGTATCTATGCAACATGCTTTAAAGAAGTCTACATTGAAACCATCCAGACCTGGTTCCTTTCCATTTTGCATTTGTTTGATAACTTCGCTAACCTCCTCTTCATTCATAGGCATGTTTAGATTGTAGTTATCATCTCTTGTCACAAGCTTAGGAATGTGCTTAGTGAAGTCATTAATGAATTGTGATCCGTCTGAGAGAGGTTCCTCTGCTATGCCTTGGAAATGTTGAACTAGAGTTGTTTCTATAATTCTGTGGGTATTGAGTTGATTTCCATGCTGATCCTTGATTTTTGAGATCTTGTTATGGGACCTGTGATCCATGGTTGATTTATGAGAAAACCTTGTATTCCTTTCCCCTTCTTTTAACCATTGTACCCTTGATTTCTATTTCCAAAATACTTCCTCCTCTTTACATAATTCCTCCCATTCCTATTGATGGTTTTTGGCTTGTTCCTTACTTCCTTCATTGAAGCCATCTGTGATGAGGATTTGATTAATTTCCTATAGTTTCCTTTCCACTACTTTTTTGGCTTCAAAAATATTGCCAAACCCATTCGTATTCCAATATTTGAACCTAATTTTGACATGTTTCAATCTCTTATACAGGAGGAACATTTTTGTCCCTTCAACCTATATACACTAATTCCACCATTCTTCTATATTGTTGTTAAATTCCAAATGGGTGAGCCAGATATTTTCAAACTTGAAAGGTTTGTTTTTTGGAGTGCCTATACAAAACGCTTCAAGTTGCACAGGCCAATGATTTGAAACACTAAAAGGGAGTATTGTTGCTAACATTTCTAGGCCTGTGAGGATGAGGTCCTCCGAGAGAATGAATCTTTCAAGCTTCGATGCCACCTGAGACTCATCTCCCCTTTTTTTATTCCAGGTAAATATGCCATTACTTGTCTCTGTATCTACCAGCCTCATATTGTTTATAAAATTTTGAAATGATATGGATTCTCTGCCAAGTGATTTGGTTCCACCTTTTTTTTTACAGGGATCTGATCATGTTAAAGTCCCCTCCCAAAATCCATGGTACACCCAAATGTCTTTCCCTTAAATACTCCAATGAAGTAAGCAATCTAAGCTTATCTTCAGGCTTCTGTGGTCCATAAACATTTGTGATTAAATAAACTTCCTTATCCCCCAACGGTTAAATAACCACTGATAAGCAGTTCCTAGATGCTTCAAAATCTAGGATACCTAGCTTCTGAGGGTTCCATAGCGTGAGTATACCCCCAACTATTTTGTCTGCTTTGACTTAGCTAGATATTCATACCTACTTAGCCATTTTCTGTGAATTTCCCTTATTTTTTCTACCAAACATTTTGTTTCTTGGATGAAAATCATGCCTAGTTTTTCTTCTTTCATTATGTTGCTAAGATTCCTTTGTTTTCTTTTACTCCCTAGACCCCTTATATTCCATGTTGTGAGCTTCATTAAGAAAGATTTGTAAATGAGTAACTAGTTAGATCTTTCATCTTACCTGAATCTATCATCAGTTTTCCACATTCTATCAGCAACTCATTCTGTTTTTTCCTACCCCTTTTCCTGCCTGGGTTCGGAGGAGCTAGTCTCGATGTGGCCTTCAAAATTTTTATCCCTTCGTTATCCTGACTATCATGGTTTATTTTAACTCCCGACCCTTTTGCCTGAGTTCTCCATAGAAACAGTTGTTGCACTCTATTGAACTTCTCTTGTGGTAGTGAGTCCATTCCTTTGGTGTTTCCCTACTTTAGGAATTTTTCCAGATCTAAATGCTCCCTATCAAGAATATTTTACAGTTCATGATTCTCTATTTCCACCTCGATCGGGGTCATCTCTTGGTCCCTATCAAGGTCCATCGTATTCAATAGATCCTCCTTGAGTTGGGTGTTGTTATGGTTAACCTCCATGCTTTCTTCTTTATCCTTCTCTCCAAAGTTGCCCTCCATAGTTTGATTTGTTTTATCTAGCTCCTCATCTTCTTCTAAAACCTTGTACGTATTCTAATTTATCTACTTTTCCTCAATTTTTTTTTTTATACTTCTTCCCTCCTTTGCCTTTATTTTCCACTTTGTTAAAGCTATTGGTTTCTTTCCCTGAGGTAGCTTTATTTTTTCTTTCCATTTTGTTTAAGGGGCAGTCCCTGAATAGATGCCCATGTTCATGGCATCTGCAACATCTAAAAGGAACATGCTCATAATCCACCACTTGTACCCAATATTCATCTAAAACATCCAGGATGACTTCATTCGTTAGAGCTCTCGAAAGATCCATCTCTACACATATACAGGCGAAGGATGTGTACTTTCCCCACGTAGTGGCCTCTGATATTTTTACAAAGTGCCCTAGTTTGTTTCCTATTGATGTTAATGATTCTAGTTGCCAATAATCTAAAGGTAATGAGTAAATTCTTACCCAAACTAGGACCGAGGTGAATGTTTTGCACTCTGGGACAAAATTCATCACCCAAGGCCGCATATAGAGGCCCGCCGCAACATAGAGGTAGGGCCCTCCTTCAAACACCCTATCTTTATCCTTAATGTTATTGAAGACAATAGTGAAGAAACCCTTTGAACCAAGGTGTAGGTCTATACCCCCTTTAGGTTTCCAGTGATTCATTATCCATGCTTGTAAAGATCCCTCCGTGGTCCATAACCCCATAAATTTAGAAATGACAGCATACGTCGCCATGTGTTCCCTATGCGCCTGTAGCACTGGATACTTAACACCCTCTGGGTGTGATAGTCGTCCTAGGCTTACACGGTCCTGTTCGAATTCTTTCGTTTGCCTTTTGGTTTTCTTCTTCAGTTCTTTTTTCTCTTCTAACTTCTTCCTGCTTATCTTCCTATTCCTGTGTACCTCCGTTGTTCTGTTTCCCTTCACCTAAAATACCTATTTCAACCTCCAGAGGTTTCTTGCTTCGACTGGACACTGCCTGACTATAGGAGGGAGTGGAACTCCGCACCCTTACTCCCCTCCATGGTGCTCAACGCTTAAGTCCTATTGCAAACCCTAGCTCTTCTTCTCTCCCGTTTCCCTCTATTTTTTTTTGTTTAAATTTTTCAACTTTACAAGTAAATTTTGATTTTTTGTACATTTAATAGTTTTTTTGTCCTTTTTATATATTTTTTATATTTAATTTTTTATCATGTTTTTTACTTTTATTGTTTTATTTATTTTTCTTTTATTGATTTTTTCTTTTCAATATATATATATATATATATTATATATAGTATATATATATATATATATATTTATTTATTTTGTCATTTTATTTAATTTATTTTTTATGTTTTATTATCAACATGAAAATCACTAACAAAAAAAAGTTCATACTTGATACATAAAAAAATTTAAAGTGTCAAAAATAAGCCTCTAAAAAAAAATGTTGATGTTACATCAACACTTTTCAAAATTAGCATGAAAATCACTAACATCTAAAAAAAATGTTCATACTTGATACATAATAAAATTTAAAGTGCCAAAAATATGCTAAAAAAAATAATATGTATTTTGAATCACCACATTTCAAAATATAGTGTTTTTTTGCTTCCTCAAGAAAACGGGTACTAGGTAATTTTCTCGTTTGATCGGTAACTATATTTTAGTTATATGATGGTTATAAAATGGTTTATGACATACTTGAGTTATGGATGTCATCATGTTTTGATTAGTAAATGAATGAATAATGAATGTATGACCTAATAGATGATAATACAACTATTATAAGAGAGCATCATACCTTATTGACAAATCTAAGATAAGTATGAAGTCCTTGTGCTCATATGTGTTTATATGACCTGCATATTACATGTTCATGATGTGTTTGATAGAATGTCTATCATGGACAGGCCTTGTCAGGTCAGGTCCTTATTCAATTTTTTGTTTATAGGTATTTTCATCATTTTATTTATAATTTCTAGAAGTTTCATGAATTTCTAGACAGAGGCATGAGTCCTGGGCCTAAAAAAGTGGCTCGAAATCTAGGGTCACTCACACAGAACTACTTGAAAAATGCCACATTCGCATGGAGGCATTGGCATGGGAGTGACTGGAGGGTCTCAGTCACATGGAAGGCTTGTCATGCGAGTGAATGGGGGTCTATTTCATAAAAACATCGAGTTCTCTTAGGGGTTGGACACCTGGAGTGGTTGGTTGGCTCTTGAAGGTTCTATAGCTCCTAAGGAAGGTTAGGTTGGTTTTTTTTTGTCAATTCCACTTCCTTAACTATAATTGGGGAGTTGAATCATATCATAGTAACTCTTCTTCACATGTTTACCCCAATGGACCAGTTAGCTTGGGTAGATGTGGGAGGAGGGTGTTATAGAGTGGTATCATAATATGGTTCACTCCTTGGACTGGATGGGCGGAATATGTTTGTCATGCATACATGTCAGTTGCATATGTGTTCTTTATGCTTGTAGATTATGTACTTGTTGTGTATGCATGATGTTGGTCATTGTTGCATTTGTATTGCCATGAAGAGGACGATTGTGATCGTTGTTGGATGTGGTTGTCAAGGGTGCATGTCGGTTATGCATTTTTTATGCATGTCAGTGTCTATATGTCATTATGCATGCATTGTCATGGTTATGGTATAGTCATGCATGGTAACTGGATAATGGTTGAAATTATGTCTACATACTTATATGATTATGTTTATATATGTGTATTACACTAATATGGTTGACCTTGCAAATGCAATATCCTTCCTTGAACTATACTAAGGTATGTTGATTATGTTTTTATTTTGGTTTAGCTAAGATGGTATACTTGTAGGAAGAAGATCAAAGACAACGAGAAAGATGATATACTATAGTTCACGAGACTCTCCTTATAGATCACATGGGAAACATGTTGATAGGTACTCCCTTGACATAGTAGATACATTAATAAGTTTGAAGGAATATATAAGAAGTCTCATAGCAGATAATGACATAATCATTCGAGCATAGGAGAAACAAGAATAGGTTAATGCATTTATCCTTCATATTTTTTTAGATTTGCAGAGATAGGGACTGCTTAGGATCAGTCATGGGCAACAGAATAGGACTAACAAAGCATATGAAAATAGGTGTCATGGAGGGGCACATGTCGGATAGGGATGACATAGTCATAGATGGAAGGTTCTTGGACACACTTGATTGGAGAGGTGATGGAAACAAGTTCTATTCTAGTTCTGGATCTGACAGGTATCACGGTCATCATTTTTGTCATCCTTAAAGGAGGAATGGCAGTGGATATTTTCCAGATGAGTTCAAGAAAGAAAAGTCGCCTAACTTTGATGGAGATTTGAAGAAACTGGAAGATACAAAGGCATCGTTACTCAGGATGAAGAATTTCTTTGCGTTGCACGATTACACAGAGAACATGAAGGCCAAAATAGTTATCTTCAGCCTCAAAGGGAAAGGAAATGTGAAGCAGGTTAGAGACATTAGGACAAAAGAGTTGAGTTAGCATGAATTGAAAAGACTTTTCAGAGAGAAATATTTGTCAGTTAGGTACTATGATAGTAAAGCTAAGGAATTCTATGAGCTAAAGATGGGATCAACGACGGATGAGGAGTATACAACTAATTTCCTGGAGTTGTTGAGGTATGTACTATATCTTAAGGATGAGAAAGCCAAATTTCTGAGATTTATCAGTGGATTACCATTAGAATTGAGAGATCAGATTGGATATGATGATCCTCGGTCACTTGAAGAAGTCATTGGTAAGTTGAAGCATTGTTATGAGCAATCAAAGTGCAAGATAGAGTCTCAACAAGGTTGGAAAGGGAAAAGCAAGGATAAAGTTAAATGGCATCCAAAGCAAACAAGACACTAGGATGTAGGTGAAAAAGAGAATGTTGCACCTTACAAGAAGTTTAATGGACCTCAGCCTGGAGGGCAGCAGAATAAAGGTGTTGGTAAAGGATGGCTGCGGTGTTGGACATGTTGTAAGGAGCATCTTAAAAAGGTTTGTTTGCAGAATCAGGGTGGTAGACCTCAAGTTTATAGTGCACAAGAAGCACAAATTGTTGGGGATGTTGGGCAAACCATTCCTCGTATCTATGCAACATTGGATAACAGGCAGGTGGATCACTAGGCATCTATTATTGATATGGACGGTAAGCTTTGTGATCAAGTTGTTTCTATTAACATAGTTACCGATGAAACAAGAACTATTACCTCAAAACGGGTATTCGAGCCCAAAAACTCCTAAAAAAATGAAAAAACAACCCAAAAATGAAAATTGTTTATGCGAGAACGATGTTTTTTTAGGGTGAAATTTCAACAATTTTTTTTAAATGGAAGTAAAAACCACTTTTTTTGAAATGGATGAAAAAACACCCTTAAAAAATTGTTTATTCTGGAATAACAAAAAAAAAAATCGAGTTACAATTTTGACATTTTCTAGCAATGGAGTTAAAGAGAAAACATCCAAACTTTGAAAAACTGTAAAATTCCAACAATTCTTAGATATGATGTTAAAGATAAAATATCATGTCTCGAACCCTGATAATTCCAACTATTTCCATCCATGTTGTTAAAGATAAAATATTTTGACTCTAAAAAAACTTGAAATTGTAATTGTTTTTGACCATAGCATTAAAGATAAAATATCATGACTAAGAAAAACATTAAAATCTTGACAATTTTTTAACCATGCAATTAAAACCAAAGATTATGACTACAAAAAACTCTCAAGTTTTCAGAATATTTCAAGCATGACAGTATGGAAAATTTTATGACTAAAAAAACTTTAAAAATGAACACCTGAATGAAAGAGTTATTATACCAAGAGTAAATTTTTTAAATGTTAAATGTGTAGCAAATTTAAATTCTTAGCCTAAGACAACTTGAGGCATTTAAAAAAAAATAAAAATTAACTATCAAATTGATACGCAGTATAAGTGAGTTCAACCGATTGTAATGAAAACTTAAAGACCAACCATGAAATTAACACATTGTGGGGCAGACTCAATTCATTATAATGAAAAAATTAAAATCAACTATCAAATTACACATAATGAGATCAGGTTACTAGACAAGCATTGGACCCTACACACACACACACACACACACATATATATATGAAAGATACATAAGAAAACAAAAATTCAAATATTGAAAAAAAATAAAAATAAAAATAATAACAAGTAATAAAACATGAAAATGAAACATGACAAAAATAATCAAGTATAAAAAATATATAATAATGGCATAAAAA
>APFE030268487.1:25612-79130 GCA_000404065.3 Pinus taeda | reverse complement strand
ATAATGCTGCCCTTAGATGGTTGGATTGAAGGATGTTATGATTTACAACAAGGATGTGACAATCTCCAGCCAAGAGCATATCTTAATGAGTTGGGGCAGCAGATAGAATTTGGTTCCTATGATCGCATAGCAGCATATATGGAATATATTTTTAAGTTGAAATAAAAACCAAGTTGCCTTTTACAGAGCTAGAGGTACTATGGGTATATACTGCTGGTAGGATTTCCAACTATCTTCTCGTTCAAACACTATCCAAATACAACATCATTGTCACATTTACTTGATTGGTTAATATGGCATTACAACATCACTTGATCCATTGATTTTGAAGCAAAGTAGGGTAGGTTTGTGTAAATACATAAGCTTCCAAAAGAAACATTTTAGTTTCTGGTATTTGTTATGTACAGGTTGCAGTATGTGTATGTTTGGATTGGTATGAGTTTTTTTGAGTTTTCAGTTGTTTGACCGTATTGCCCAATGGATGAGTCACTTGGTCTATGGTGTTTTTGACACCTCCAAGGAGCTTCCATCCCTAATAAGACCGATGTTAATTCCAGTCTTCACAACGTGTCACAAGGGATCAAAATGGGCTCTTACTATGTCTCGTTTTCAAAGATGTTTTGTACATGATATTTAGTGCAAATTATATCCTAAGTATTTCCATTAGAAGAAGATTCGAAAAATATTTCCAACGGTATATCACACTCATGTAACCAGTTTCTCGATCAAAAGATATGATCGAAATGAATGAGTGATTCTCGGTTATGCATGTTTTGAGGTCAATATCTGCTCACAATGACAAGTTTGGTACAAGATCCGTTTCTGAAATAATGGCAAGCAAGTTTTCAAATTTGAAAGAGGTTTTTGTCGATCACATACCAGATAAGAAAAACCTCCTTCAGTTTATGCACAAATGCTACTATGTGGGAGATATGTAGTGATATTTCGAGTCTACATTAAAACAAAGCAAATTTTTCATATTTTTTACTGTTTTAGTCATTTTAGTGCAGTGCCATTTCACAACAGATGGAATTTAATTTTTCAAAACCCAAGAAGGTTCTTGTTAAACACAAGCCATATAACAAAGATGTCTTTCATTTGATTCACATGTGTCATGAATTGGGATATGTGACTAGATCTTTATAGCTCATTTTCACAGATTTAAATTTTTAATGATTTTCTATTTTAGAGATGATTTTGTGGCACAGATTACGAGCAACGAAAAATGAATTTCCAAAATTTGAGAGAGGTTTTTCTCCAACATGACCTTATCTACAAAAAATCTTTCATTTTTGTAATAGGTGCTATGGTTTAGGAGATGCGAGTTCATCTTCAAAACCTATTTTCAGAAATTCGGTCCAAGTTTAATGTAACTGATTCTATTTTGAAGAAAATTGTTGAGCTCAATTCCCTTACTACAAGAATGAGAAAATGTATATATTTTATGAATTTCATAGTGTAGAGGTTGGATTTTGCTAGCAGAGAGGTTTTCTTGGCTTTGTGTAAAAAAATTCCTGAATATCATTTTAATAAAGTAGTATTTTGCCCTTTTAATCTAGGATTCATCACGATGCTCATGTTTAGTATGTTTTTCCTGTAATTCATTTACACATTATGTTTTTTCTACCTTGTTACAGCATTATCTAAGAAATATGTCAGCAATTCATCTGTAATGATTCTCCTTTTGTGATGATTTCGTTCTTAGTTGTAATGGTTGTCTTATGCAGAATTCATCCTTGGCTAGATGCTTTGTTGAGCAACCTCGTGATTCTATTTCATCTAATGTTGTTGTTGCAGATTCATCCTTTGTCTGATGCCTACAGGGTAGTGGGCTTTCTCCCTCATACTCCTCACATTTACAATCCTCACTTGGCTAAACATGGCACTTAATTTGCCCCATGTTTACCGGTAGAAACTAACATCGACTTTGTAGTCCAATCGCCCTTTCTCTTGCTGCTTTCGACCCGAAACAAATATAGTCAAATCCCATGAGCTACTTGTTGAAGCCCTGAAAGTCAGGTCGACAACAAGGGGGATACCCACCCGGTCCGGACCTTGGTTAGCAGCTCCTTATCTGTTTGGTATAGAGGGTCCGACTGGGGATAACGGGACCAGTTTCCCGATCTTGGGTGTGTGTGTGTGTAGAGAGTTGAACTGTGCCGATCTGAGAGTATTTTAAAGTTAATCTAAATCGTATTCTTTAACTTTACTCTATGCTATTGTATCTAATGAGAAACAACAAATCAAATCTATTCTAACCCGGGATTGTATGTCTTCCATTATGCGATCTAAAAAGATTTCGAATAATAACTGGTAATAAATATCATTCAGCTATCATAAGAAAAGAAATCATTTGAGATAAACTACTTTGCGTAAGAAGTTAAGCAAAACAGTTGTGAACAACATATCGCATAATAAGCCATTCATATGTCACACATGAACCATATGACTCCACCGTACAAAAGTGCCAAATGATAACCCATATGTTCAGGCAATAACACATAAGCAACTGAAACTATAAATTAGTTAAAGAGTATAAGCAGACATTGCCAAGAGATAAAAGTACCATTAATGACTAGTTCTACCCATAAGCCTCAAGAAAAACAATCTATTTCTACTTGTTCTAAAATCTACCAAGAGTACAAAAGTGCAACATCAGTAGCATATATCAAAATGCAAGTAAAGATAAATTTTCGATCCATCCATTCATCAAAACCTGCTCTGAGGGTGCAGAAGTGCATGTTCTGAGGATCAGTTTTTGATAAATCTCCGGACCCTTCTCTAAATGCATGAGAAGGGTTAAAATACTACTTCCTAAATCTAATAATAGTGTTTTTACAAAATTGTAGGATACGGCTCTCAAACGACCGCCCTTTTTCAAATCTAAACAAAAAGAAACAACAAACTACTAAAAATAAGTTATCTCTAGATCTGGTCTTTGAAATTGCAAGTGTTCAACATGGATCTAAGAAGAGTCGGTTGGCCGACTTCTACGCTGAGCTGGGCTACGAAAATGGAACCTTTGAGAGCTGGCACCACTTTCTCTGTTGAGTTTGTGATGCATTTCACAGTCATCCACTGACTGTGTGGCTTAACTAAGTATGCCCAATAGCACTCCCAATTCAACCTGTTCAAAGTTTGTATTGCCTTACCCTTTTCCTGCGCTTTCTCTTTCCATTCTGCCTCTATTTGTGACTTGTTTGGTAGCTATCCCGGGGTGGTTTCTGTGATTAAGTTTGCTCTGTGTAAATTTTCATTTACACAGTCTATAAGGATACCAACCTGTGTCGCCGCTGCCTCTGCTTCCCGTTCGGCCTGCTTGATTTGGTCATCCCATTTGTTGAAGAGCAATTCTTTATGGCTTTCATTTATTCTAGGTGCAATTGCTTTTTTCACTTCCTCTCCATCCTCCCAAGCTATATACTCTGTCACTTGTCTGTTGGCTTGGTCATAGTCACTTCGCAGATCTGTCACTTGATTGGTGAGTTTGTCGCTCAACTCGCAATAGTGACTCCACTGCGATAATTTTCATCCCAACTCTTCTTGTTGCTACAGAAGTTGCTCATTTAAACTAGTAGATTCTGAAACGAATTCGGAAAGCTTGGGCTCGTCTTTATGTGTTTCTTGTAAAGTGTGCAACTGCTTTCCTTTTTCGTCCAGGATTGTCTGATAGCTTATCTGCATCTGCTGAAAATCTTCTTGTAGTTTCTCGAGTTGTTTGGACGCTTCATTGCTGGCATTGGCCTGTTGCAGTTGTCGTTGCAGTAGCTGTATATGGTTTTCTTGCTCCTTTAATAGTTGTTGCACTTCAGACACCTTGTCGATAGTCGTAGAAGCGTATGCTCCTGCAATTTGAGACAATTTTGTGAGATTCTCCGTGGGGTTGCTGTTAGGGTCTTTCCATAAGACGTCTAAATGTTCGGCGTTCTGTGACAGCGTATTCTCTAGCTTTCTCTTTTTTCTTTGTCTTCTCACCACTACTTTATGTTGAGGACTATAGAACACGTCCAGTGGGGGAATTTCTTCTACGCTAAGTAGGAGTTCGGGAGACGGAGTGATATGACCATGTTCTACTTCTGAGACGCTACCGACCACGGTTGAAACCATTTCCTGTGTTACTTCAACATTGCTTACAGGCGTTCTTGGGACCTGCCCTTCCGGGCTGATTAGCTCGTTGAAGTTTTCCCACTCCTTATCGAGTTGTGTCGTGACGAGCGACGATGTAGTGACGGGAGGAGGGACATTTCTTGATGAGGAAGCGATAATTTGTGGTTGCGACATGGCACTTGACTGGGCAATATCTCCGGCTGCTTCTCCTACTTTCCCTTGGTCGCTCGCAGACTTAGAGCACTCGGGTGTTCCTTGAACAGCGTCAGATCTATATTTGGAAGAACTGGAGTTTCCACTGAGGCTGTCACTTGGAGTAGACTCTCTGGTGAGCGGCTGAAGCTTTTCTAGAGGGATGCCGGCTAGTCTTCTTTCTCTGAATGACGAAAATATTTCGAGGTCATCTGGGGACAACCTCGACTTAGCTTCTCGCAAAACTTCCTGGAATGAACTTTTATTTTGAAACAAGTCATCAAATAAATCTTTCTTTCCGGTGAACACTTTTATTCTGACACCTATAGTGAAATCATGGGCGACATTATTTAGGTCAAAAGGTCGAGCGGGGAATTTAAACAATTGTAGGGACGTCACATTCCCTACTTCGTCAAAAGAATGTCCCACATCAAATAATGAGAAGGCCCCACAAGCTACAGGAAACTGAGGCCATCTGTCCTTCTTCTTGTCTTTTGACTCTTTGGTTAGGCCGCCTTCAGAGCAAGTCTGATAGGCAATTTCTCTGGCCAAAAGCTTGTGGGGGACATACAGGGGTAGGACATGTGGAGGTATAGTGATCCCAAACACTCTGATATAAGTGAACCATTCTTCCCCGAACCATCTTGCGACGGGGATGATGTCTAGTTGCGCTTCGGGTGAGCACCTCGGGGGTTCTTCACCATATATCATCCTATATAGGGGTAAAATGAGCCCATGGCAAATTTGATAGAGGTGAGGGGCGAACTGTGAATCCCATAGTACTTTGTGGTAAACATGAATAGGTGACGGGTCTTAGGTAGTCCATTTCCAACCCATAGTTGGAAACTTAGATACATAGCAAATAGAATCCATAATGTAAGCAGATAGATAAAACGGAGGGTAGACCCTTTGTGACGAGGATCTCTCATTACGATAATTCATGACCCCATTTATGGAACTTTATGGGTATCAACAACCATCCATCACAACATATTTAAGAGAAAATTCTAAGGTTCAAGCAGTGGAACATCACATCAAACATCAACAACAAGTCCTCCAACTCTTAAAGGATAACCTCCTGTTGGCACAGAATAGAATGAAACAACACGTAGATCAACATCGTAGTGAAAGAAGTTTTGATGTAGGTGATTAGGTATTCTTAAGGCTACAACCATATAAGAAAATGTCCCTCAAGTAAGCTAAGAAGGATAATAAATTATCACCAAAGTAGTATGGTCCGTACAAGGTGTTGCAAAAGATTGGTACTATGGCATACAAATTAGAGCTTCCTGGAGCTTCTCGATTTCGCCCAGTTTTCCATGTTTCATTTTTAAGGAAGGTTAGAGGCGATAAGCTCCCAGTTCAAACAATATTTCCAGAACGTGATGAGGAAGGAAAAATTATATTGGAACCAGAAGCAGTCACAGAAACAAGAACTCGACAACTATGAAATCGATTAATTTCAGAGTATCTTATCAAGTTGAAGAACTTATCTGCTAAAGATTCCACATGGGAGGATGAGAATTCTATACAGAGGCATCCAGAACTGCTCAAGCATTGAGGACAACACTTTTTTGAAGGAGAGGGGCATGTTGGGTCCCTATAATACTAGTGATTACCCTATTACTATTGTAGTTGTACCACTTATTAATATTGTTGTGCCCCTATTGTACCCATATTATTATTACTGGGCCCCATAGAATCCCTCTATTGCTACTTTTGTGGCTTTATATTATTATTGTTAGGTCAGATGGGTTATATTGTGACTCCTTAGACTCTGATATATAGAAAGGAGGTTTTATAATTTGAATCATTCAAGAATTGTTCATTGATGTAATGTAAAGGAGGTTGCCCCCTCGAAGAGACTGAATTCTAAGGCGTTGATCTATCTTTTCTATCTTTTCTTGAGCTGGTTTCATAACATATGCAGTTGTGGAAAAAAAGCAGGAAAATAAACAAGAATCCATTATTGAGATGGAATGTAAGATCCATGGTCAAGTAGTTTCTAATTTTATTTACCCTAGATCTAATTATAATTATGTTAATCTTGGCATGGTGGATAAGTCTGGTTTGAGAAAAGAAGTGCATGCAGAGTCTTGGTTGGTGAAATTTTCTATAGGTACTAAGAAGAGAGTTCGTCATTGGGTAAGAGCTTGTGCATTTAGTTGAATTGTATGCCTACATCAACAAATCTAAATGTGGTTCCATTGGGATCATATAGTATGATTTTGGGTATGGATTGGTTGTATCTCCACAAAAGCAAAGTAGATTGTTATAACAAGGCTATTGAGTGCCTAGACGATAATGGAGAAAAGAGAATCTTGTAGGGAAAGAAGAAGCCTATTTCAGTGAGAATGATTATATCTATGCAAGCTAAGTGTAGTCATAGGAAGGGTTGTGTACTATTTGCAGTTTATATTTCCAGTTCCAAGGATAAGGATGTTGAAGATGAAGAAATATTCAAGAAGTACCCTATATTGCAACAACTTCAGGATGTGTTTCCCACAGAGGTTTCAGAGTTGCCTCCTCATAGGGAGGTGGAATTTTCTATTGTGTTGGCACCAGGGGCAACATGAACATCAAAGGAACCTTACAGAATGAGCACTCCAGAGTTGGTAGAATTGAAGTTACAGTTGAAGGAAATGCTTGAAAAGGGATACATTAGGCCAAGTGTATTACCTAGGGGTGCACCAGTGTTGTTTGTGAAGAAGAAGGATGGTACTTGTAGGTTGTTCATTGATTACAGGTAGCTGAAAAAGGTAACCATCAATAATAGGTATATGTTGCCGAGGATTGATGACTTATTTGACTAGTTCAAGGGAGAAACACTTCTATCAAAGATTGATTTGAGATAACGATATCATCAGGTACACATTAAAGAAGAGGAAATCTACATGACTTCTTTTTGAACCAGGTATTGGAATTATGAGTTTGTTGTAGTTCCTTTTGGTTTGACTAATGCTCCAACTACTTTTATGTGTTTTATGAATAGAGTGTTGCATCCTTATCTAGAAATTTTTGTTGTTGTATTTACTAACAATATATTGATATATTCGAAGAATCGGGAAGAGAATGTCAAACACTTAGTAGAAATGTTGAGATTGTTAAGAGAGAACTAATTGTATGCCAATCTTAGTAAGTGTAGTTTCTTTGAGACAAAGGTACATTACAAGGGATATGTTTTCTCCAAACGAGGCATAGTAGTGAATCCGGAAAAGATAAGGGCTATCATGGAGTGGGAGACTCCTAGGAATGCAGATGAGGTCAGATCATTCATGGGGCTAGTAAGTTATTATAGGAAGTTCATTAGGAGCTTCTCATGGATTTAATATCATATTACATCATTGCAACAAAAAGGGAAGAAATTTGAATGGAGAGAGGAATGTGCAACAAGTTTTGAGCAGTTGCATACAAATTCTCCAGTGTAAAATATTGAAGATCAAGATAAAGAGTTCATTTTTTGCACAAATGCTTGGAAGATAAGACTTGGTGGAGTCCTGATGCAGGTGGGATAGGTGGTGTGATATGAGTCACGGAAATTGAATTAGGAAGAGAAGAACTATATCACTAATGACCTTGAGTTGGTAGCGATCTTTCATGCATTGAAGATGAGGATACACTGTTTTCATAGCAGGAGGTTTATATTGATGAGAGACCATAGTGGATTGAGATACCTATTTGACTCATTGAATTTTAATGCCAAGAAAGCAAGATGGTTGGCCATGATCAGTGAGATTGAATTCGACATCAGGTACATCAATGGTAAGGAGAACAGGGTTGCAGAGGCTCTTCATAGCAAATTGGAGGTAAATCACATAGCAACTATGAGCTCCTATGGGATAGATTTACATAATCATATCTTCTAGGAAGGACAACAAGATGAAAGGTATCAACAACTTAGGAAAATGTTACAATACGTTATAAGTGATTAGGATGTGGAATATCATCTCATAGCAGATGGCTTGGTCATATTCGGGGACAAGATCTATGTGATGGATGACATTGATCTCAAGAAGATTATGTTGATGGATTTTCATTTCAAGCCATATTTAGGTTACTTAAGATATCAAAATCCATTGAAATCTCTGCAGAAGTTCTACTATTGATCGAATCTGCAAAGGTAAGTGGCAGAGGTTTTTGCTAGATGCTTGGATTATCAGTGGGTGAAAGTTGAGTGTAAGCACCCAACTGGTTTGGTACAACATATTTCAATTCTAGAATGGAAATGAGAGGTTATTTACATAGGCTTCATTAAAAAATTTCCAAGGAAATCAAAGCAGCATGATTCCATCATGGTTTTGGTTGAAGGGTTTAGCAAGCTAGCTCACTTCATTTGAGTGAAGACTACTTATTCAACTAATGAGGTAGCACAGGTCATCATTAGGGAGATAATGAGGTTGCACGATGCTCTGAATAAGATTGTATCAGACAAAGATTCTAAGTTCATTTTGAGGTTTTGGAAGGAGTTATTTGTAGGCTTGGATACAGAGCTGGCCTTCAATACGATTATCATCCACAAACATATGGACCAGACAAAGAGGGTCAACATGATTCTAGAGGAAATGTTGAGCTTGTAGGTTATGCATCTGCAGTGGAAGTGGGAAAAGTATCCTCCACTGGTTTAGTTTTCTTACAACAATGGGTATCAATAGTCACTGAGGATGAGTCTATTTGAGGTACTCTATGGGAGGAGTTGTAATACTCCCATCAGCTGGAGTGATCTAGTGACCATGGTACATATTGGAGCAGACATGTTGGTAGAATTGAAATAGGAAATGTAGGTTATCAAGAATAATTTAAATGGATCTTAGGACAAGAAGAAAAATTATGCATATCAACATAGGGAATTTAAGGATTTTCAACTTAGAGAGCATGTGTATTTGTGCATCAACCCAAGAATATCTCCTTGAAGATTGGATCATGTGCCGAGTTGGCACCTTTGTATTGTGGGCCTTTCATGATCCTTATGAGGACTCGATCAGTGACCTACAAAATTGCACTGCCTTCGACAGTGAAATTCCATGATGTTTTCCATGTTTCATTTCTTAAAAGATATGTAAAGGATGTTGATCATGTTATTGATTGGTCACTGTTGTAGGTGGATCTAGAAGAAGAATTCCGGTTAGAAACTTAGTGCATATTGCAGCGGAAACAACTGATGTTTCTGAATAGAGAAATCGAGAAAGTTAAAGTGCACTAGAATCACTTTGGGCACAATGAAGCTACATGGGAGACCAGTGATCAAATGTGGTCTATGTATCTTTTATTATTTGTTGGTGGAGGAAAACATGGTTTCGGTATATGTACATAGTTATATACGGTTTTTATTGAAAATATCACAACGAGTTGTGTTACAAATCTCCAATAAGCGGTATTGTTTTCATGTCTCATGTTTGTCATCATGGTTTTTCTTTTGACTAGGTTGTTCATTGTAAATACTACAATGAGCTCAGTTATAAATCTCAATGGGAAGTATGGTTTGTTTTTGAGTGGTTTTGCTAGTTATAGGTGTCATTGAACACCGAGGACAGTGTTCCCCTAGGGGGAGGATCTACAACAACCTTGGGTTAAAATTTCATGTAATATAGTTAATAAAGGAAAAATAAGATCAAGGTCATGGGACACGTATTCCAAGATTAATGTTGGAAAAAGTATCATAGTGTGAATCACTTGTTGTTTATTGCGGCTAAGGGGAAATTGGAAAAGGAAATGGCAAGGGATTTGAAAAGGAAATAAGCTATTATTGGCATTTTATTTATGAAATAAAGGAAATTAGGAAAAATGGAGGTGAAAGGTCACAAGTTGCATGTGAGGAGGAAATTGAAGGAAAATAGAGGAAAAATGAAGAAATTAGAGGCATCAATAATAAAAATACATTAGAGCATCAATTTGGGGCCTTTTGTTAGTTTAAATTCGGAATTGGGCTGAGAGAGGAGAATGATACCAAGAGGATAAGGGAAGCAAGCAATAAAAGGAAGGACAAGGAAAACAAGGATCAAGAAGGGAAAGGTTTCCTTTCCATTTCCGCATAGACCTGGTGTGATGGGATTCATTCTTGGTTGAGGTTTGGATTACCGAAAGGTTTTGGATCTAGGTGAGGTGGTCTCAGGAAAATCTGTAGGGTTGGGGATGGAGATGGCTATCTCTAGGAAGACCTCAACAAGTGGGTGGAGACAGGAAAATTCCTCAAGGGATGGTGAAGGAGTACTAAGGCATCCAAGCTCGGTTTAGTTTCGTGATCTTAGGACCAGTTTAGGTGATACCACGATATTGTGGGGGTGGACGTGATTTAGCCTCTCGATTACCTTGGTTTTTTCTGGATTGGTTTATGCCATGAGGTCCCACATTCATGCCACATTCATGCTTGGAATATGGCACAGGGTTGATTGGCTAAAAGAAATATTTGGTTCAGCCCAATCTATAGTAGGGTGGTACGTGGATGTCCCTGACTTGGTTGGCTTTTCATATGTAGATATGAGTTGTATTTCATGAGTAAATATACTTGTTATTATGTGGTGTTAGTGGTTGTTCTATCATTACTACTTATCTGGTTATATGCTAGTTATAAGCATAGTATGATGACTGATCCTAGTTATGGTTCTTATCATGTTTTGTTGATAAATGATTGGTTATTGAATGCATGACCTAATAGATGTTATGGAAGCTATTGTGAGAGGGAAATAATCCTTCTTAGTAAACCTCAGATAAGTTTCATATCTTTATGTTTAGATATGCATTCATGACTTGTAGGTTTCATATTCATAATTTGTTTGATGGAATGATTGTCATGGCTAAACCAAGTTAGGTCAAGTCTTTGAGTAAGTTTTGGTTAGAGGTTTTGTTTCTATGTTATTTATCATTTCTAGGAGTTTCATTAAGATATGGGTAGGGGTCTTGATCTTAGCCCTGAAAAAGTGGCATGAATATCGCAGTCATTGGAACAGAACTGTGTGAAAGAGACTGCAGTCATTGGGAAGAAGGCTTGTGGGAGTGACTGTAGGGTTTCAATCGCTTGGTGGCCCTATAATGGAAGTGACTAAGGGTCTAGTCCAATGAAAAGGATGATTATCTTAGGGGTTGGACACCTGGAATGATTGGTTGGTTCTTGGGGGTCCTGTACCACCTGAGGGGATTTAGTAAGTTCTTGTTATGTCGGCTCCATTTCCTTAAGGTCATTTGGGAGGTTGAGTCATGTCATAGTAGTTCCTGAGCTCATGTTTACCCTGGGTAAACCAGTGAAAGTGGGTAGATATGAGAAAAGGTGTGCTATAATACATAAATATGCTCAATAACAAGTAGAACATACATAACATAGATGATTTGTCACATTATTTGTAGCAAGCCAAATAATTCAACAGGCTAGGCTTAAAGTGTGGGTATAACAAAGTTTGAGTTAGAGAAGATGATACCAAGAAGATTTTCTTCAAAACTACACAAGGTTTGTATGAGTGGTTAGTTATGTGACTTTTCCTAAGAAATGCACCAAATACATTCATGAGTTTAATGAAATATTTGTTATTCCCTTTTACAAATTCATTTCTTAATGTTTATTTAGATGATATACTAGTATGTAGTGCTAGATGTGAGGAACACATCTCACATACGATGCAACTGTTAAAGACACTGAAGAAGCACCAACTGATGGAAATTCTCAAGAAGTGAGATTTTTTAGAGTAATCTTTGTTGTATATAATATGTGTTATAGGTGGAGGAGAGATGAAAATAGGTCCTCCTAATATAGAGGTGGTTATGAAGTGGTAAATTCCTCATGTTTATGAGGTCAGAGGTTTTCATGGGGACGTATAATGCCTTAGGAAATTCATAAGCTCATTTTTAGCAATAAAAACATCACCTCATGCTATTATAGTGAGTGGAAAGAGATTATAATGGTGAATGGGTTAATATAGGAACTTTCAGGATTTAAAGAAGAAGATCAAGCAAGCATAATTTATGGAACTACCACACTTGCAATATACCTTTCAAATAGAGATAGATGTTATTGGGTATGTTATGGAAGTGCCCTTGGTGAAATGAGAAAGGTTTGTATGCTATCCTTTTGAAGTATTTCATGGCATAGTTATTGACTACCCTACTTGCGAAAAGGAGCGTTATGCCTTGATACAACTTGTTAAGGAGTAGAAACACTATCTGATAGGGAAGGAGATAGAATCTAACATTGATCACCAACCACTATGGTACCTGTGAGTAAGCAACATTAGACTAGGAATTACAAGTGGATGGGATTTATATGGTAGTTTCGTATATTGATCAAGTATAATAATGACAAGCAAGCAAGTTGTCCCAAATGCTTTTAAGGCCACCCTGTTGTAATCTAGCGAAATGTACCCATTGTTACTAGGACATACATACAAAATGTTGATATTGACTAAATAAATTCATGCAACATATGAGATATAAAAAATATATAGGGGTTTCTATAGTAGTTTCATTTAGTGATCAAGTACAATAACGACAACAAAAGTGATTTGGCAAACATTCTTTTAACGTCACCCTGTTACAATCTAGGGAAATGCACCCATTATTACCAACACATCCATACACAAAGTAGCTTTTGAGTAAAGAAAGACATGCAACAAATGCGATACAAGAAAGATATAGTGGTACCCTATGGAAACACTTGTATTAATTGAAAACCATTACTACGTTAATTGTTAGTCTATCCTATATTTATACTAGACTCTAGGTAGATAGAGATAACTAACTTCCTTAACTACTTAGACGGTCGAATCGACATAGAATCTAACTAAATTGGTTGGTAGACTAACTTTCATATTAAAAAGTCTTTAATTTGTTGTTCCAACTTGTAGGTATGGTTAGTCGAGTTGACTATCCCTTCCAATATCTCCCCCAACCTAAATTCCTTCTTCATCTAAAATAAGGGGAGATGCATAATATTTGGATTGTACAAAAATAATAAGATAGTTATTACACTAAAATATTATTAGAACTGGAGACTATGGTTCTTCTTTGCTTGTTCTTGTGGTGGACTTGAGATCAATTGATCCATTATATTTTCCTCTAGCCAAGGATAAATAGGTACTTCTTTGGTCTTAATTCCCCTTTTCTCTTTCTCAATTGGTGACTAATATGATCCTTCACCTCCTCCTTGGATGTGGTATATTGAATAACATGAACATAGGGTGCATATTCAAAGGTGCTAAGCGGGAAGGATTGACATTTTAGCAGATTTGGGAGGTGGTTATTTTAATGGTAAATCTTGAGTTTCAACAAACACTATATTGTAAATTTTTGCAGCTAATCTATGCAAGTTATGGAAAAATGTATTCCATTCCATCACTAAATAATTCCCTTGAGCCTCTAGATATTTCAACTAAGATAGATAATGGAGTTTCTATGCGAGGAAGTTTGATTCAAATTAATTTAATTTTACCTTTTTACCACTCTTGAATTTGTATTTGGATTCTCTAGAGGTGGTCATATGTATTATTTTCTTCAAACCGAGTCTTCTTTCCTTTTTGAATCTATTTCCTATCATCCTGCAAAATATTTTTCCATAGGTTCTTTTTCTACTCTATTTTTGTGTTAAGGGCTCCTACAACTCTACCTTATAATGTGTCTCCCATTTTGTATGTTAAGTTTTTTTTTTTTTTTTTGAATATGGAGTTTACGACAAGTTGATGATAAACAAGCTTTCTAGTTATTAAACACAATGACCATTGTGGCTTCCTTGTCCACTATCTTATCCAATTGTTACTTAGTATTGTCAAAGGAAGAAAATTATCTCTAGAAGATTAATGAATCTTCATCGAATCTCACTCACTTGTATACATGCTCAATATAATGAATGTGTGCCTTCATCTAAATGTTGGGATCAAACATTTAATGCACAAGGGATTGCATAACATCTAGTCAATCCTCTTTTGTTAACAAAACTTCGATATGAAACTTATCTTCAGCAAGGTTTACACAATTTTCCAAAATTTCTTCCCCTTTATTCTTTCTTTCTTCACCTTTATCAATAGTTTCCCACCAATGAGTAGCCATCTTCTATAATATATTGGTAAACATTTGAAATAATTTTACGTTTAATACTTGAGTTGTATATATTATGGTATGGGAGATAGAGTTAACTTCACTTGTGTAGTTGGACGAGAGAGTTTGGACTCCTTCTCTTTCCAACTTTTGAAGTTCTTTCTATCCTTCCAATTTACTGACTCTTACTATTGTGGCACATTTTCCTGCACCAATAGGGTTGTCGATTATTGTTGAAGTATTGTGGGTTCTATTTCATGAGGAAAATATGAATGTGTTGAGGGCATAGTTGATTCCAAATTATTCATAAAGGACTCCTATGTCTACTTATCCACAGGTTATGAATCATCATATTTTTAGGTGGCTCACACGAGGTGTCTAATTGCGTCTTCTTAGATGTGACTTAGTCAACCTCCTAAATTTATTCATTGATGTGTTGAATTTTTCCATTTTTTGGTTCTTCCTCAATGTTCTCTTATGATGGGGGCAATGAGTAATTAATCAAAACAATACATGTCAATTTTGTTCCCTTTTTCCTTGGTTTTTTTACTATTTGGATTGTGTGGGTCCCTGAATTGTACTGTTCAAACCATGCTTTCTTCGACTACATTTCTTCATATTCCCTTGTTTTCTTAGCCATCATATTTTCTTTTACTATTTCAACAAAAATTCTCTTCGTCTATCCCAATGCCTCTTTAATTTGTTTTCTCATCAATGTTTGCATCATTGCTTGTTTGGACTTGGTCTAGCACCGAGTTGACTTGCCTTTATTTGCTAACTAGTTTAGTACGTACTACATAATATTGTTGAGTTTTTTCTTACACTTTTTATAATCAAAGGCTATATTGTGAAGCACTTTTAACCAATTTATAAATAAATATTGTTTCTTGGCAATTGAATTTATTTGTTTGACATGTTTTTTTCCTTTAACTTCTTGACTGATGGCTATGCAAGCGGTTGTGTAGGTGGGTTGAGCACAAATAGTTGAAAATATAACTATTCCTCCCATTCATGTTCTTATTCTCTATTGGTTAATGGTGTTATTCTTTCTTGAGGTGGCTAAAGAATGACTAGTGGAATTTCCATTACCAAATTTGTCTATCATTTTAGTTCCTGCAATATGCTTAGGGAAAACAATTAGTAATGTATTTCCTTTCATTGTACCTAGTCATTATTCACATAGCACACTTTTGTAGTATGTAGGTTTACCTTGATATGTCAAGATGGGGTATATCCCAATGAACTAGTTGGTGTACCCTCCACTTGTAGGAGACATATTTTAACTCGGTAAACCAAATTTGAAAAACTTATTCTCGAAAAGGTAACCAAGTTTTCCATGGCCAATTTGATCTAAAACATATATAATTTTCCATAGGGGAAATAATTGTTCTGATAATTTTGGTTTCTCTTATGGGTGAGACATAAGGTATTACAACCCAAATTAGTAAATATGGAAATAAAATATCCTTACATAGTTTTGTTTTAACTATGCTAAACAAATGCTTGACCTAGCTATACTACTTCCTTGACCTCACAATTTGAGAAATGTTTTCAATCATGCTGAGGTTTGACATTAGATGGTTTTCCTACCATAAATAAGCATAGCTACAGGATTATCCATATCCATTTATATGAGGCTCTTTTATTTTATTAATGATGAAGCCTTTATAATTTATTTTGTACACCCCTCCGCCCCCCACCCCCCAATAAATTTTAGCAACCATTTGTTGATATTGATTGTTTGGGGAAGCCTTGTAATTCAATAGATCAATCTTACTGTGATGTATATAGGGTAATTGAACTAGAGAGTGTTGTCATGGAATCTCCTTATGATGCATTTTTTTTATTCTTCCTTCTAGCCATTGAAATCCATTATTTTGTGGTGCTACCAAATAATCTGTAATGTCAATTACATGTAAAAAATATGAATTGGGTTTCACTTCTTTTCAACTAGTTCAAATTCGTTAAGTGGTATGTAGTGATGATCCCATGGGATTTATTCCATTTTAGTCTGAAAAAAATTGTGTAATCGTACTTCAAGCTCTATTTTGGTTGATTTATCAAGTTTGAGCTTAGTCTGGGGTTCAATTAATAATTATTACTCTTGCAAGAACCCCGTCATCCTTGGAATCATAAAATCTTCTGCAAATTCTTCAATGTGTAAATACTCTATGAGATTTAAGTCAAATTGTGAAATTTTTGGTAGCTCTAAATGCTCAACAATGTTTGATAGTGCACATTGTGGAATGGGATGTTCAATGTGTGCAAGTGATAGAAACTAGGCATCACATAAAATTTTATATAGGTATTTAGGTGGGCTATGCTTCTTAGTTAAGCATGATCCCCCAAAAACTCACTATTCCATCATATTATTTGCATACATGTCCTTACCACATGAAGGTATATGGTGTTTATTTATTCAAGGTAGTTTCCAAGTCGAATTTGACATGTCAAGGATTGCTTAATTGTATTGTCGATTTGACATATAGACTTCATATTATTGATCGACTTGTTTGTGTTGGTTAGACTTATTCTACTAGTTGGTTTTGTTACATTTTTATCAATATTTTTGTCTCCTTTCTTTTCATCTAAGGTTTTTATATTCTCCTTGTTTTCCCTGTTGTTTCTACATCTTGCCATTCAACAACTTCCAAAAATCATGCTTTTGGTCCACGTTGACAATTTGATTGTATGATGAATGTTTGGATCGCTCTAATAGTTGAAGTTATTGGTTACATTACCCACTTATGACAATCACTATTTTATTTCTATATCTAACTAAAATTCTTAATTAATTGATTATCTAAAGAATAAAATATATTTAGTTGGAGTGTGAGTCTATCACCATGTGGATTTTAGACTCCCCCATGTTTACAAGCACAATAAATGGTCTTTACTAGTAAGCATGCCAAAAAATAATGGGTTATACTTATTGAATTAGGAACCATTTATAGCTAAATTTTATAGATGCATCATTAATTCTTTGGATTGTACTAGCTTGACATATCAACTATTTTTAGAACCAAGTAGTCTTGGCATGCTATTTTTCATTTGTGTGACTTTATTTTGATTCAAGTATCAAATGAGATAAACCAAATATTTTGATACATGACATTCTTGTTATACCATACATTTTTTTTATGAAGTAATTGAAGATAGTTTTCTTCCCTTTCATAGATTTGGTGAATGTATTTGTTTATTCCTCTACTAATAATGTCATGATATATCTTGAGAAGGTCATTACATCAAATAGTATACTTTTAAATAAAATAGTTCCAAATCACACCTTTTTTTGGATTCACATAATTAGAGATGTCAAATTCTTTGGTTTTGAGCTTTACATCAATTAATTCTACCTCCTTTGGTTCATCCAACTTTCTATCTCCAATTCTCATGTCCAAGTAAGCAAGTAGAAAATATGGATTTTTTTGTTTATATTCTTAAGATTTATCTATTTTACTTTTTTTGTGTTTGTGTGTTTTAGGATGGTTCTTTCATACTAAACTTTTCCATATTATTATTATATTCTCCATGTGATGTTGTAAAGCTAAGTGGTCATGACAAGACACTGAATTACAACATGAAGTCAAAGAGAGTTCAACCTTCATATTTCCCTTTCATATGATTTTAACTAGGTTGGGATTTCAAATGAAGACCATGAATATTATGTATTTCTTCTCTTATTTTTTCTTCTGCTTGATGAGTGTGAATTCAAAGTACTTTATAATTTTTTTCTTTAAATCCTTCCATTGGAAGGTTTCATGGCGTTTTTCTTCAATTTTCTACCATTTGTAGGGAAAATCATCCAATGTGGATGGGAACATAAGGTTCGACCCATGTTCATATTTATAACCAAGTCTTTTATTTTCTTTCTCAAAGCATTCAATATGCTATAGAAGGTTATATCTTGGCTTGAATATTAGAATGTTAGCTTCCACTAGCAATTGCTTTATGCCAAACCATTTGACAAAGAATATTGTTGCAATAGTCCATGGTTATAGTGAGAGAGCATGGTTGCAATACTCCATTGTTATAGTCATAGAGCATGAGTGTCCCAACAATGAGATGTGTCTCTAGTGAAAGTATAAAAAGGGCTTTGGATTTGACCTTAATCCTCAAGCAACTTAAATAAGTCATGAAGATGAAATTTTGGAAGATTTCACTCAATGACACATAAAAAAAAATACTTAGCATGACTTTTAAATCTAAAGGAGCCAAGTTTTGGGATTTTATGAGTTTTCTTCGAATAAAATTAGTACTATCTTAACTCAAAATCATAATCTATTTCTTCCCATTTAAATTGCTTCTACAAACCAACATTCTTTAGTCATCCATTCATAATTTTATAGCTTCTCGTGATATAGTTCAATGTTGAAATTGTGTCAATAGTAGTTATCGTTGTAATATTTCTCTCTTCCACGTCATCCCTACATTCATTGATGACTTTGTATAATTTCTTAGTCTCTCATCCATCCCATAGATAGACCTAGGGTTTTCGGTCGCCTTGATCCAATAGGTCAACGATCTTTTGTTGTTTCCTTCTATCTTGATCTTATCCCTTGTAGGGAGATAATGGATTTGAATTTCTGACCCAGGTGTTTCCATAGGAATATATCCTTGAATAAGTCGATTTCTTCGAGTTGACAAAGTTCAAAAAACCCATTATTTTTTTTTTTTTAATATTCTTGAGCATTCCACTCAACTCGAGGAAAAGTTGATTTGTCAACTTTAAACAGTGTGTTGTAATATGTAATGCTAGTCGACCTAGCATAAGCAATGTTTCTCTAGGTAATATGTTGACAAGATATACAAAGTCAACTACGACCTTCTTTACCATGTATTTGTTGATTTCCAGTCAACGTAAGGACAATGGTATTCATAAAACTAGTCATGGTTAAGATAGAGAAGGTACTTGATTTGTGGCTGCCTCATCCTTGCATGCTCTCAATGTGTTCAATAATTTGATCAATCATTTGAAAGAACAAAAAGAATACCAATTCTGAATTTTCTCTATTGCCAGAGAGGTCTGAATGCGGGATTAGAATTGTCAATCCCACATTTTTCTTACAACTCACTCTAATAATTCACACGTAGCGGACATTTCCAGGAAATAATTCGCGCGATCGCATGTAGAGCGTCGCAACCGATGAGAGAGTTGGATATTTATGCTTCAATACAAATTGAAATATTGTCAATGAGGAATTTGTGTGGTAGATTCTAGTTTGAGGGAGGCAAAAGGGTAAATAGATCCTATATTTGAAGTTGAAGCAGAAGAGAAAAAGGAAAGACCAAGGGTTGAGAGACAGACAGAGTAAAAATACGATGGAACAAAAGCCGTCGTCATCCTCTTGGCCCTCTGTTCAAGGATCGCGACAATACCAACCAAGAAGGGTGGCGCGTCCAGAAAATGTTTATGCTGTCGCGGAAGCAACATCGCATGGGGATAATTATTATAGAGAAGATGGTATTATAGAGAAGATGGTCAACGTGGGAGAGGTAGAAGCAGAGGGCCCGGAAGGGGCAGGGGTGATGTTTGAACAGGTAGGGGCACAGGAATTCGCAGTGACACTTACGGTGGTAGTTTCTGCACAATCAATGGCTCCCAAGGGTTTTCCAGGGCGCTGAATCCAAATATGCAGTTAAAAAACCATTTTAACTGCTAAAAATCAAGATTTAACCTCATCTCTTCCGCGGGATTCCGTCACCGGAATCTCCAAAAAGTCGCATTATAGACAACTCCCTTACGGTGGCAGAGGAAGGGGAATTCGGGGCACCGGTCCTTCTTCGTCGTGGGCTGATATTGTTCATAATCCAACAGAAGAAGCGCCTCCAGAGGTGGAGGAGGAGGTTCTGATTGAGGAACCAATTTACAGCTGCAAAGTTAATGAGCTTCGGCCCGGAAGCACTGGCCATACTCTAACCGTTAAAGTCATCAATTCCAATTCCATTTCAACCGTGGGCGCTCTTCCTATAGCTGAATGCCTTGTGGGAGATGACAGCGGTGTCATTTTATTTACCGCCAGAGGCTCGCAGGGTAAATAATATTTATATTGTTGTTTACTTAAATTTTATTTGCAATTTTATCAACAACTCATTACATTGCATTATATACTTATAACTTGATATCTTTCATTTCATTGCAGTGCATTTAATGAACCCTGGAACCACGGTGGTTCTGCGCAACGCGAGGGTTACAGTATTTAGGGGTTCAATGCGACTTTCAGTGGACAGACTGCAGATTAGTACCCAAAATGCCAACCTCAGCAATAATTCCAATCTCAATCCAAAACCCATTCAACTGGTCAAACTGCTCCCAGACCATGATTTCAATGTTAAAATGGATAACAATCTCTCGGTGATAGAGTTTGAAGTCATCCCTCGGTGATAGCAGTTCTAGTTGAACCAACCTAAATTTCGAGCGAGCGCAGTTAAATGGATTTCGCATCTTATTTTCTCCTTAAAATGCTATTCTATATATTCATATTTATATCAGGAATCCATTATTATGTGTGTCTAACTAGCTTCTTGTAATATAAATGTTACAGGTAATTTTAAGAATTAATAAAGAAATTGCTTTATCTCTTTATTAATTATTAATCAATAATAAATATCAAAGCGATTACTTAATAATTTATTTCAAGTTGCAAAAATTAAAATAAATCATAAAAACTATTTAAGATTCTTGGATATAGCTAGTTATCCCTAGTTATTAAGATGTTCCATTGTATAATGAGATCCAATTCTTGTTAACCTATATGAGTGAACTGCGCTTTGAAGGATTTCCATTTAACCCATATGAGTGAACTGAGCTTTGAAGGATTTCAATTTGATGGGAATTGAATAATCTCTCTAATTAATTGGAGAGAGGCTTAATATTGTAATTTTTCAAGAGTTGAATGAGGGAAACCCAGTTGTTAGTAGGTTGTCACACTATATTTTAAATAGATTACAAAGAGGAAATGGAATTCCATTTAACTCTTCACAAGTTTCACTTCTTTGTATTTGCAATTTTTTTCTATGAAGTGAAAGAGAGTAGAACTACCTTATTATTTAAATTGAGTTTTCTGTGGAAAGGGTTTTCTAGGTTATATTTTGAGTTAAGTAGTGTTTTGTGAGTTTTTATTTATCCACTCTTATTTTTGCATGATTATAATTTTAATGTATATGCAATAAAAAATAATTTACAAATCCAAAAATCTAAAGAGAAATAAATTCTTCCAATTGTCAATATGAGAAAATCTTAATAGTCATTATGGATACCTCCTTAGTGAAGAGAGGGTGTTGAATTTTTTAACTATAGCTAATATTCATAAGGTGACAACATAATTATATATTTTAAATCATTTATTTGGAGCTAACATGATCATTTACTTATTTCTTTGCTCACAAGGCTTGTGTTGAGGCATTTTCTTGGGTTTGGAGGGTTGTTAGACAACTTAGAAGACTTTTTCATATTTACATAAACTCATGAAGAGTTTATATATACATGACATGACTCTTTGACATATAAATAAATCCTAAAGACATCAAGAAGAAGGCTTTTAACTAGAGACACTTCTTGCTTATGAAATCCATGTAGTAGGATTACAAAAATAATTTATTTCCTTTCATTACATCAAATACAAAGATCATGTCATTATGAAGACTGAACCTAGTTACACTTTCTTCAACACTCCCTCTTAACTAGGGAGGTATTCATAATGGTACTTGGTCATTCTCAATATGAAGAATTTCTCATAAGAAGAATTGTCTTTGCAATCCATTTGTTGTAGCATCATTTCAAACAACATTATTTCTATTTAGCAGGGCCTTGGTTAATAACTCTATCTCTCACTTAGTTCACAGCACATAATGTTGGTAAGACCATTGACTCAAACACACATCGTCATTGTCTCTCTTAGGGTCATACCCACCTCGGTCTTCTTTGAGTATGCCTTATTAGGATTATTTTCATCTTGGGTTCCTAGCCCTCAAGAATATTGGGCCTTTGTCCCACATAATGTTGGTAAGACCATTGACTCAAACACACATCGTCATTGTCTCTCTTAGGGTCATACCCACCTCGGTCTTCTTTGAGTATGCCTTATTAGGATTATTTTCATCTTGGGTTCCTAGCCCTCAAGAATATTGGGCCTTTGTCCCACAAGAATGTTGTGTCTAAATCTCCCTATTAACCACAGATGAGTTTCAGGTTTCTCTTTCGTCAGAAACTTGCTCGAGTTCCTTTGCTCATAGGAAATTCCCAAAGCTCCCTCTTACCAAGAGACTCTATAATCAATGCTTTATATGTTCTTCTAGTTGACTTATGATTCAAGACTTTGATGTCATCAATTTATTCACATGTAGGGTCACCCATCCATCACTTTCCTTCGTCATGTCATTCCTTCTTTCTAGGAAAGTATGCTCCTTGGCTTAATTTTTGCAGCTTCCTTCACAGGTTCATCTATCTTCACTCTTCTTCAACAGTGATTGGTCTAGATCACAAGGTACATGGTTGTGAAAACCTTCACAACTCTCCTTTCCTTGATCCTACACACATACCGAGACTTTTCCAAGAGTTGGACACCAAAAACAAATTACATATTACCTTTTGGTGATGACCTTCTTCTAGTGAGATATTCTTGTAGGCATCAATCATCGTGCATACATGTTGACACATCTCCCAATGATATCTATTGTCAAGGGTACTCAATGTTTCAGACTTCCATCAAAGTCTTCACATCATTCTCGGAGGTTTCGTGGTCAAGTCTTCCTGATCCTCTAGATGTTGATTGCCTTCATCATGGTTACATGCTTCACGATCTCTTCCATCATTATATCTTCCATTCCCAAGAGTCTATTTCTTATGATCATGTTTGATCCATTTCATTAGCAACCACATAGCATGACATTACGATGCAAATACAAATCATACATACCCTATTTTCCTTTAGGTATTTTCCAAAATCTTCCAATTTAACAGATCTTCAATCCCTAGATCTGCTTCATCATGTCATCAATTCAAGATTTCCATATATTGGAGATCTTGATGAAACATTTGCTTCCTTCCTGAACTAGAAGATCATCTCCTAAAGTTTCTATAAGAGATCCTTGAGGATCTAGTATGTCACTATCTTACAAATGTTTCCTTTGACTTGGATGACGTCTTCCCTTCCTTCAATGTACAACAAGATTTCCAAGAGCTATGTTCTTCATGATTCCATATGAGCTTTTGGCACTTCCATGATGCCCTCATGCATCTTCTTATTATATTGATATCGGTAGGGATTTATGATAGAATGCTTTTGAGAGGGATACGATCTCATTCATAGTTGAGATCTATTATTCCTTTCTTCCCTTGCTCCTTTCCTCGGCTTCCTCCATCTGTGGGATAACCTTTCCATCTTGTCAACCTTTCCTTTTCTTATTAAGTCTTTTTTCTTTCTCTATTTAACATAGAGACCACAAATTTTTAATTGAGGTAACCTTCTTATTCATGATTATTTGTTACCTTGCTTATCACCATCAATGTCGATGATGATTTATTTTCTCATCTTTTTTCTCAGATCTCGTGACTCGGATCTCATGAAGATATCTCTTCACTCTTCTTTACTAATTTTCAGATAGTATATCCTCTAATATTTCATGCATTCTACTTATGTTTCCTTTCTTGCCTTATAGAACATTACGAGTGCTTATGGCTTCAAAGGAAGCCTTGATGTATTGAATTCTCTAAGGATATTGATAATCCTTCTTATTCCATGCAAGACCCTTAATGACCCATCCAAAATGTAGGTCTTCTTGCAATCATGAAGTCATAAAACAAAATTTGATTATGAAAAGGAACATACTTGATTGTGAATATGCAGTCTTCACCTAGAACATGTTGGTAGGAGTTGAAGTATATATATGTTGGCCAAGATCCTTAGATTTCTCTCCATCAAATTTAGGATACATATTGAATTGAAGTTTCTTACCACGATCCATAGAATAGTTTCTAATTTGAGTATCGTTCATATACATTCTTAGATATGATATCTACACAAGGATCGAAACTGAGTAGTAGGTGATCTTGCCAAAATTGTTGTTGAGATATGAATACTGTTGGTATCTAAACCTCTTGCTACTGCATATTGATCTCTAATCTAAGGTTTGATCATGACTAGTGTTTGATTCTTCCATGTAGATCTTCAGTTGCTTTGATGTATGGATTCTTGAATGTCTCTTCTCTGCCCTTATTTTGACTGCTGAAACCATCCCTCTGATACCATGTTGAAAAATCTCGGCATGCATAATACGGTGATTCTTCCTTTAACATTATAACAATTTGTGAAGTGTTAATTAAATTTTATCTTAGCTTGATTGTTTACAACATTATTAGCATGTGTAAGTTAACTTCACCAAATTGCTATCAAGCAAAAGAGACAAGATCACAAATGGTTGGCTATCTGTGTGGGCCAAAACCTATCCTATAGGTTTTAACCCCGTATAGAAATTACCTGCATACGAATTCTAAATCACAGAAAAATAAACAATCAGAGAGCATAACAAATAAAACACAAATACACAAAGATTTCCCACTGGATCCCAAAACTAGGACTACGAGCTTGATTTTTCATTATATTCCTTTCAATGTTACAATACATATTTGTACATGTCGAAGCATCCAATACCATGGACCGAAAACCATCGCGTCCAAAACCATAGGTAGGTTCGCCCAACCTAATATAGGGTCCAAAAAAAAATTTCCCGGGGACCCCGTAGAGGGGCGCTACCTGCCCCCCTCAAACCCCCCGGAAAGGGGGGGCTACCACCCCACTTGTGACCTCCCTGCTATGAAATCGGCGCAACGAAGGGAGGGCTCCGCCCCCCTCTAACCCCCCGGTTCACTACATAGGTTAGTCGTGGAGAGAATATAACACAACCCAACAATCTCCCACTTCTTGTTTTCTTTCCACAATAGGCCACAAGAGAGCTTAGTCATTTTTCCAGCCCTAAAACACCCATTGTTTCTCTACACGAAGAGAACTTCTCAAAGCTCACAGATTTTGTCAATGCATCTGAAGTATTCTTCAAAGTGTACATCTTTACGAGCAACACATTTTTGTCTTCTATCATATCCCTCACAAAGTGATACTGAACATCAATGTGCTTTGTCTTTGAATGATAAGCAGGGTTCTTTGCCAAGAAAATTGCACTTTGGCTGTCACAGTCTATCCTTATAGCTCCCTGTACTAACCCCATACTTGACACAATCTCTGCAACCAAACTACTTCCTTGCTTGCATGAGTGGCTGCCATGTATTCTGCCTTTGTAGTTGATAGTGCCACTACAGATTGTTTCTTACTCATCCAACTGACTACACCTCCAAGTAGGTTAAACACATACCCACTTGTAGATCTTCTCTGATCTAGATCTCCAGCCCAGTCTACATGAACAAAGCCACGAATATCCAACACTCTATCCAATCTTGGTCTTCGTTGGTAGCACAAACCATAATCACTAGTGCCCTGCAAATACCTAAAAACCCGCTTCACTGCTGTCTAATTCTCCTTTCCTGGTTTTGACATAAACCTACTCAATACTCCCACTGCATGTGTAATTTCTAGTCTAGTATAGACCATTGCATGCATCAGGCTACCAACTGCACTTTCATATGGAACACGGGACATGTCCTCTTCCTCTTCTTGTGTCTTGGGACACTGTTTAGCAGATAACCTCACACCTACAGGAATAGCAACCTTCACCGGTTTACTATCCTGCATATTAAACCTCTGTAGTATTTTCTCAACATACTTCCTTTGGTTTAACCAAAGCTTTCTCTTTGCCCAATCTCTTTTAATATCCATGCCCAAAATATAGTTTGCAGCACCAAGATCTTTCATGTCAAATTTGGAGGACAATTGGTCTTCAACTCCTGGATAATTTCTTTGTCATTTCCAACGAGCAACATATCATCCACATACAAGACCAGATAAATAACATGGTCACCAATTAATTTAAAATACACACAGTGATCTGCTTTGCTTCTGGTGAAGCCAAGTCCACGTATAAATCTATCAAATTTCTGATACCACATCCTTGGTGACTGCTTTAACCCATACAAAGACATCTTTAACTTGCATACCAATTCTTTCGTACCCTTCCCCGCAAAGCCTTCAGGTTGCTTCATGTAGATTTCCTCTTACAAATCCCCGTGAAGAAATGTTGTCTTCACATCCATATGTTCTACCTCAAAATCAAAAGCAACAACAACAGATAAAAGTAATCTAATAGAATTTACCTTGGAAACAGGAGAAAAAATATCACCAAAAACAATTCCCGACACCTCGAAATAACCTTTTGCTAGCAACCGAGCTTTGTATTTCTCCACCTTCCATTCTACATTTGTCTTCTTCTTGAACACCCATTTGCTGCCAATGGGTTTTCTTCCAGCCGTAAACTCCACTAGATCCCAAGCCTCATTTTTGTGCAAAGATGCCATTTCATCAACCATGGCCTCTTTCCAGAGTTTTCCATCCTCTGAATCCACTACTTCCTTCACAGTTCTGGGATCATCATCAATAACATACAAAGCAAAATTTGAACAGAAAGTAGATGGACTATACCTTTCTGGCTGCCTTCTTTCTCGAATTGATCTTCTCACAGCCGGAGTTTGTGGCTCTTCATCTATTGATTCCTCCTCTGCTACAGAGTTTGATTCTTCCTCCTTTAATTCAAACTCTATCTTCACAGGTTCCTTTGGTTGGACTTCATGTTTAATAACATCTTTCACCTCTCTGAACACCACATCTCGACTGTATACACAACCTTCCTTTTTACTGGGTTCCAAAGCTTATAACCCTTTAAACCATCCTTATACCCAATAAAGATGCACTTTTCATATTTACTATCCAACTTGGTTTGTTTCTCCTTTGGAACATGTGCATATGCATCACATCCAAATACCTTCATATGTGAAAGAGAGGGTTTCTTACGAGTCCTTACTTCTTGTGGAGTCTTATCATCCAACGCTGATGAAGGTGACCTGTTGACCAAGTAACATGCAGTATCCACCGCCTCTGCCCAGAATTCCTGTCCTAACCTCGACACCACTGAGCATGCTTCTTGCCCTTTCCATCAACGTCTTGTTCATTCTTTCTGCGACTCCATTTTTCTGAGGTGTATATGGAGTATTCTTCTATCGTTCTATACCACACTTCTTACATAATTCTTCAAATTCCTTGCTGCAGAATTCTCCACCATTATCTATCCTCAGCACCTTTATCTTCTTCTTTGTCTAATTTTCCACTAGAGCCTTAAATTATTTAAACCTATCAAAGACTTTAGATTTCATCTTAAGGAAATATATCCATGTATTCCTTGAGAAGTCATCTATAAATGATACATAATACACAGACTTACCCAGTGATGGAACTTTCACAGGTCCAAACACATCACTGTGCACAAGCTCTAATATTTGTTTCGTTCTCTTACCACTAGAGGGGAAACTCACCCGATTCTGCTTCCCATATACACAATTTTCACAGAAATCAAAATCCAGAGAGCTATTACTCATACCTTCTACCATACCTTTACCATGAAGTATTCGAAGGCCCTTCTCTCCAATATGTCGAAACCTTTGATGCCACAACATGGTCTTCTCTCCAGAGACCACTAGATTTTCTGCTCCATTTTCAGGAACCATAGAACTATTGCACCCATCAACAACAGTGCTACCTTATAGCTTGTACAAAGTTCCAATCCAAACTCCCTGCATCAATATCAGTGCTCCTCGAACCATATTGCAGGTATCCTTCTTGAACACTTTCTTTACACCTGCATCATCCAACTTGCTTACAGAAATCAGATTTCTGGCTAATGCAGGAATATGCAGAACACCCAGAAGGGTTCTAACCCTTCCACCTTGCAACTTCAACTTTACTTTTCCGCGACCAATGATTCTAGCCTTCCTATCATCTCCTAAGAAGACATCACCACCATCGTATTTCTCATACTCGCAGAACCACTCTCTATGGGGAGTGAAGTGAAAGGATGTATTTTTCAAAAATACAGATCTCATTGCCCTGATGATGGACTCACCTAGCTAGTCCAAAATGTTGGTTTCATAATTTGTTCACAGGTTTTTCCACTAACATAAAATGTTATTAAAATGACCAGTTTTTTATGTTAAAATGTGTGTGTAGAGCAAATGGGTTGAAGGATACCAAGTGAAAGGATGACGCCGACCCGTAATGTTATATATATGACCAATTTTATTTGACTCTAGGAAGTGGGTATAAACAAATCAACGCATGAGTTTTAGACATGTGCTAATTATCCTAGTTGGCTTAGCGGTGGTTTCATTGTGATGAGAAGTTTACTAGCAAAACATCATGGAGTTAAATTTGACATTATTGTTAGGCATTTATAAGATGTAATTTTTTTCAACAGGGATGTATTTATCCCACATTTGTTTCAAGAGGAGAAACTCCAACGGTTTATAAGGTGATGCATTTCAATTCAATGTTGAAAAGAAGTTATGAACCCTTAGTAATGTGGTTGTGTTGTTGTTATGTCATGTGGAAGGTGGTGGAATTTGATAACGTGGAAGGTGGCAGACTTATCTCTCTCTCTCTCTCTCTCTCTCTCTCTCTATATATATATATATATATAATATTGATGCGAATAATCCCATATGTAAGACACAAATGGAGTAGGATAATATGTATATATGTGGTGGATACCTAACATACAAATTTGTATCACTATTTTCTCAAGCCCTAATTGCCACTATCCTAATTCAGATTGACAAGGAGAGAGCCCTCTACCAACTTGGGAGGGCTAGCTACCAGGTTAAGCATGTTTTGATGTTACCCTAGACCTGCCTTCTTTCAGCCTGAGGTAGATCTAGGCACTAACATAGTGGCGACTATACTGGGGAAGAGGTGACAGATCTTCTCCAAGAAAGATCATTTAAGTTGCAGATCTGATTGCTAATGGTGGACAGCAGTCAGACACATATGAAGGTTGAAATCATCTACCTGATGACTCCAATGTTCAAGATCCTGAGCTTCGACTTCACTACCAAAGAATCCAGTTTTCAAAACATTGATGGTAATCACCAATGACAAGGTATGTGGCAAATCCATTATCTAGTGAAATGTTATTGATTTTAATGGATGAGATAGAAAAATTTCGGATTGATCAGAGTTTTCTAACATCATTGTTTCTTAGCTTGAAATCTAGTCGACTCACACCTGAGAATAAATATTCTTTTCTTGGCTTAGTGGTTGTAAGATTGGAAAATGAAATTGAATTATTGGATGCTCAAATTAAATCACATGAATTCCAAGACCCAAAATAGTTCTTGGAAACTCTCCCTCCTCCCAAAGAAGAAATGATAAGGCTGCCCTTGGATGGTTGGATTAAAGGATGTTATGATTTACAGCGAGGATGTGACAATCTCCAGCCAAGAGCATATGTTAATGAGCTAGGGCAGCATATAGAATCTGGTTTCTATGATCCCATAGCAACATATATGGAATATATTTTTAAGTTGAAAGAAAAACCAAGTTGCCTTTTACAGAGCGAGAGGTACTATGGGTATATACTGCTCGTAAGATTTCCAACTATCTTCTGGTTCAAACACTATCCAAAAATAGCATCATTGTCACAGTTACTTGATTGGTTGATATGGCATTACAACATCACTTGATCCATTTATTTTACAGCAAAGTAGGGTAGGTTTGTGTAAATAAATAAGCTTCCAAAGGAAACATTTTAGTTTCGGATATTTGTTATGTACAGGTTGCAGTATGTGTATGTTTGGATTGGTATGAATTGTTTTGAGTTTGCAGTTGTTTGACCGTATTACCCAATGGATGAGGCACATGGTCTATGGTGTTCTTGACACCTCCAATGAGTTTCCATCCCCAATAAGGTCGATGTTAGTTCCAGTCTTCGCAACCTGTCAATAGGGATCAAAATGGGCTCTTACTATGTCTCATTTTCAGAGATGTTTTGCACATGATCTTTAGGGAAAATCATATACTAAGTATTTCCATTAGAAGAAGCTTGGAAAAATATTTCCAAAAATATATCACACTCCCGTAACCGGTTTTTCGATGAGAAGATATGATCGAAATGAATGAGTGATTCTTGGTTATGCATGTTTTGAGGTCAATTAGTGCACACAATCAAGTAATGAATTTTTGAAAAGTGAAAGAGGTTTTTGTCCATCACATACCAAATAAAAAAAACCTCCTTCAGTTTATGCACAGGTGCTACTATGTTGGAGATATGCATTGATATTTGGAGCCTAAAGTAAAACAAAGAAAAATTTTCATATTTTTTATTGTTTTAGTCATTTTAGTGCAATGCCATTTTACAAAAGATGGAAGTAATTTTGCAAAACCCAAGGAGGGCTTTGTTAACCAAAAGCCATATAACCAAAACCTCTTTCAGTTTATTCACAGGTGTCATGAATTGGGATATGTGACTAGATCTTTACAACTCATTTTCATTGATTTAAATTTTTAATGATCTTCTGTTTTAGAGATGATTTTGTGGCACAGATTACGAGCAACTGGAAACGAATCTCCAAAATTTGAGAGAGGTTTTTCTCCAACATTACCTTATCTACAAAAAGTTCTTTCCATTTCATAACAGGTGCTATGGTTTAGGAGATACGATTTCATCTTCAACACCTATTTTAAAAAATTCAGTCCAAGTTTAATGTAACCGATTCTATTTTGAAGAAAATGGTTGAGCTCAATTCCATTAGTACAAGAATGAGAAAATGTATATACTTTATGAGTTTCATAGTGTAGAGGTTGGATTTTGGTAGCAGAGAGTTGTCTTGGCTTTGTGTAAAATTTTTCTTGAATATCATTTTAATAAAGCAGTCTTTTGTCCTTTTCATTTGGGACTCATCACGATGCTGATGTTTAGTATGTTTTTCCTGTAATTCATTTACACATTATGTGTTTTTCTACCTTGTTATAGCATTATCTAAGTAATATGTTAGGCATTCATCTGTAATGATGCTCCTTTCGTGATGATTTTTCTATTAATTGTAATGGTTGTCTTATGTAGAATTCATCCTTGGCTAGATGCTCTATTGAGAAAACTCATGATTCTCTTTCATCTAAAGTTGTTGTTGGAGATTCATCATTTGTCTAATGATTTCAGTTCAGCAGGATTTCTCCCTCATACTCCTCACATTTACAATCTTCATTTGGCTGAACACGGCACTTAATTTTCCCCAGGTTTACCAACAAAAACTGACATCGATTTCATAGTCCAATCACCCTTTCTCTTGCTGCTTTTGACCTGAAATAAATCCAGTCAAATCCCCTAAGCTACTATACCTAGCCTAAAATATACATTAAATTCAGTCATCTCAAGCCCTAATTGCCAATATCCTAATTGAGATTGACAAGGAGAGAGCCCTCTCCCGACCTGGTAGGGCTAGCTACCAAGTTAAGCATGGTTTGATGTTACACTAGACCTGCATTCTTTCAGACTAAGGTAGATCTAGGCACTAAAATATTTGCAACCACACTGGGGAAGAGGTGATAGATCTACTCAAGGAAAAATCATTCAAGTTGCAGATCTGATTGCTTATGGTGGACTACAGTCAGACACATATGAAGGCTGAAAGCATCCATCTCATGACTCCAATGTCTAAGATCTTGAGCTTCCACTTCACTGCCAAAGAATCCAGTTTTCACAGAACATTGATGGTAACCACCAATGATAGGGTATGTGAAAAATCCATTATCTAGTGAAATGTTATTTACTTTAAGGGATGAGATAGCAAAATTTCAGATTGATCAGAGTTTTCTAACATCATTATTTCTTAGCTTGAAATATAGCCGACTTACACCTGAGAATAAATATTGTTTTCTTGGCTTAGTGGTTGAAAGATTGGAAAATGAGATTGAATTATTCGATGTTCAAATTAAATCACATGAATTCAAGGGCCCAAAACAGTTCTTGGAAACTCTCCCTCCTCCCAAAGAAGAAAAGATAAGGCTACCCTTGGATGGTTGGACTAAAGGATGTTATGATTTACAATGAGGATGTGACAATATCCAGCCAAGAGCATATGTTAATGAGCTAGGAAGAAGATAGAATGTGGATTCTATGATCCCATATCAGCATATATGGAATATTTTTTAAATTCAAAGAAAAACCAAGTTGCCTTTTACAGAGCCAGAGGTACTATGGGTATATACTATTGGTAGGATTTCCAACTATCTTCTGGTTCAAACACTATCCAAAAATAGAATCATTGTCACAATTACTTGATTGGTGGATATGGCATTACAACATCACTTGATCCATTGATTTTTCAGAAAAGTAGGGTAGGTTTGTGTAAATAAATAAGCTTCCAAAGGAAACATTTTAGTTTCCGTATTTGTTATGTACAGGTTGCAGTATGTGTATGTTTGAATTGGTATGAGTTGTTTTGAGTTTGCAGTTGTTTGAACGTATTGCCAAATGGATAAGGAACTTGGTCTATGGTGTTCTTGACACCTCCAAGGAGCTTCCATCCCCAATAAGGCCGATGTTAGTTCCAGCCTTTGTAGCCTATCACTAGGGATCAAAATGGGCTCTTACTATGTCTGCTTTTCAGAGATGTTTTGCCCATGATCGTCGGTGCAAATAATATCCTAAGTATTTCCATTAGAAGAAGCTTAGAAAAATATTTCCAATGATATATCACACTCCCATAACCAGTTTCTGGATTAGAAGATATGATTTAAATGAATGAGTGATTCTTGGTTATGCATGTTTTGACGTCAGTTGCTGCACTCAATGACAAGTTTAGTACAAGATCAGTTTATGAAATAATGGTAAGGAATTTTCCAAAAGTGAAAGAGGTTTTTGTCTATCACATACCAAACAAAAAAAGCCTCCTTCAATTTATGCACAGGCGCTACTATGTGGGAGATATGCAGTGATATTTGGAACCTATATTAAAACCAAGCAAATTTTCATATTTTTTACTATTTTAATAATTTTAGTGCGGTGCCATTTTACAGCAGATGGAAAGTAATTTTGCAAAAAACAACGAGGTTTTTGTTAACCAAAAGCCATATAATAAAAACCTCTTTCAGTTTATTCACAGGTGTCATGAGTTGGGATATGTGACTAGATCGTTGCAGCTCATTTTAAAAAATTTAAATTTTTAATGATTTTATGTTTTAGAGATGATTTTGTGGCACAAATTATGAGCAAGTGGAAATGAATTTCCAAAATTTGAGAGAGGTTTTTCTCCCACATGACCTTGTCTATATTTTATTTTTCTAACAGGTGCTATGGTTTAGGAGATTCAAGTTCATCTTAAACATCTATTTTCAGAAATTCCGTCCAAGTTTAATGTAAATGATTCTATTTTGAAGAAAATGGTTGAGCTCAATTCCCTTAGTACAAGGACGAGAAAATGTACATATTTTATGAATTTCATAATGTAGAGGTTGGATTTTGGCAGAAGAGAGGTTGTCTTGGCTTTGTGTAAAAATTTTCCTGAATATCATTTTAATAAAGCAGTCTTTTGCCCTTTTGATCTTGGATTCATCACGGTGCTAATGTTTAGTATGCTTTTTGCTGTAATTCATTTACAAATTATGTTCTTTCTGCCTTGTTACAACATTATCTAAGTAATATGTTAGGAATTCATCCGTAATGATGCTCCTTTCGTGATGATTTTGCTGTTAGTTGTAATGGTTGTCTTATGCAAAATTCATCCTTGGCTAGATGCTCTGTTGAGCAACATTCTGATTCTCTTTCAACTAAAGTTATTGTTGCAGATTCATCATTTGTCTAAGTAGGGCAGCAGGATTTCTCCCTTACACTCCTCACATTAACAATATTCACTTGGCTGAACATGGCACTTAATTTGCCCCAGGTTTACCGGCAGAAACTAACATCGATTTCATAGTCCAATCACCCTTTCTCTTGTTCCTTTCAACCAGAAACAAATCCAATCAAATCCCCTGAGCTACTATACCTAGCCTAAAATCTACATTAAATTCAGTCATCTCAAGCCATAATTGCCAATATCCTAATTGGGATTGACAAGGAGAGAGCCTACTCCCGACCTGGTAGGGCTAGCTACCAGGTTAAGCGAGGTTTGATGTTACCCTAGACCTGACTTCTTTCAGCCTGAGGTAGATCTAGGCACTAACATAGTGGCGACCATACTGGGGTAGAGGTGAAAAATCTTCTCTGGGAAAGATCATTCAAGTTGTAGATCTGATTGCTCATGGTGGACAACAGTCAAACACATATGAAGGCTGAAATTATCTACCTGATGACTCCAATGTTCAAGATCCTAAGCTTCGACTTCACTGCCAAAGAATCCATTTTTCAGAAAATTAACGTTAATCACCGATGATAGGGTATGTGGAAAATCCATTATCTAGTGAAATGTTATTGATTTTAAGGGATGAGATAGCAAAATTTCATATTGATTAGAATTTTCTAACATCATTGTTTCTTAGCTTGAAATCTAGTCGACTCACACCTAAGAATAAATATTGTTTTCTTGCCTTAGTGGTTGAAAGATTGGAAAATAAAATTGAATTATTGTATTTTCAAATTAAATCACATGAATTCCAAGACCCAAAAAAGTTCTTCGAAACTCTCCCTCCTCCCAAAGAAGAAATGATAAGGCTACCCTTGGATGGTTAGATTAAAGGATGTTATGATTTACAGCAAGGATGTGACAATCTCCAGCCAAGAGCATATGTTCTATGATTGGAATATATTTTTAAGTTGAAAGAAAAACCAGGTTTCCTTTTACAGAGCCAGAGGTAATATGGGTATATACTGCTGGTAGATTTCCAACTATCTTCTGGCTCAAACAATATCAAAAAACAACATCATTGTCATAGTTACTTGATTGGTTGACATGGCATTACAACATGACTTGATCCATTTATTTTGCCAAAAAGTAGGGTAGGTTTGTGTAAATAAATAAGCTTCCAAAGGAAACATTTTAGTTTCTGGTATTTGTTAGGTACACGTTGCAGTATGTGTATGTTTGGATTGGTATGACTTGTATTGAGTTTGCAGTTGTTTGACCATATTTCACAATGGATGAAGCACTTGTTCTATGGTGTTCTTGAAACCTCCAAGGAGCTTCCATCCCAAATAAGGCCAATGTTAGTTCTACTCTTCAAAGCCTGTCACCAAGGATCAAAATGGGCTCTTACTATGTCTAGTTTTCAGACATGTTTTGCACATGATCTTCAGTGCAAATCATATACTAAGTATTTCCATTAGAAGAAGATCGGAAAAATAATTCCAACGATATATCACACTCCCATAACCAGTTTATAGATGAGAAGATATGATCGAAATGAATGAGTAATTCTTGGTTATGCATGTTTTGAGGTCAGTTACTGAACACAATGACAAGTTTAGTACAAGATTAGTTTCTGAAATAATGGTAAGGAATTTTTCAAAAGTGAAAGAGGTTTTTTTCCATCACATACAATATAACAAAAATTTCCTTCATTTTATGCACAGGCGCTACTATGTGGGAGATATGAAGTGATATTTGGAGCCTACATTAAAACAAAGCAAAATTTTCATATTTTTTATTGTTCTAGTCATTTTAGTGCGGTGCATTTTACAACAGATGGAAAGTAATTTTGTAAAAGCCAAGGAGGGTTTTGTTAACCACAAGCCATATAACAAAAAAATATTTCATCTTATTCACAGGTTTCATAAATTGGGATATGTGACTAGATCTTTACAACTCATTTTCACAGATTTAAAATTTTAATGATTTTCTAGTTTAGAGATGATTTTGTGGCACCAATTACGACCAACTGGAAACAAATTTCCAAAATTTCAGAGAGGTGATTCTCCAAAATGAAATTATATACAAAAACCTCTTTACGTATTGTAAAATGTGCTATGGTTTAGGAGATATGAGTTCACCTGTAACACCTATTTTCAGAAATTCGATCCAGGTTTAACGTAACTGATTCTATTTTGAAGAAAATGGTTGAGCTCAATTCCCTTAGTACAAGGATGTGAAAATGTATATATTTTATGAATTTCATACTGTAGAGGTTGGATTTTTGTAGCAGAGAGGTTCTCTTGGCTTTGTGTAAAAAAGTTCCTAAATATCATTTTAATAAAGCAGTATTTTGCCCTTCTGATCTAGGATTCATCATGGTGCTAATGTTTAGTACGTGTTTCCTATAATTCATTCACATTATGTTATTTCTACCTTGTTACAACATTATCTAAGTAATACGTCAGGAATTCATCCGTAATGATGCTCCTTTCGTGATGATTTTGTTGTTCGTTGTAATGGTTGTCTTATGCAGAATTCATCCTGGCGAGATGCTCTATTGAGCAACCTCGTGATTCTCTTTCATATAAGGTTGTTGTTGCAGATTCATCCTTTTTCTGATGTCTGCAGGGAAGAAGGCTTTCTCCCTCATACTCTTCACATTTAAAATCTTCACTTGGCTGAACATCACACTTAATTTTCCCCAAGCTTACCAGCAGAAACTGACATCGATTCCATAGTCCAATCACCCTTTCTCTGGCTGCTTTCGACCTTAAACAAATCCAATCAGATCCCCTGAGCTACTATACCTAGCCTAAAATCTAAATTAAATTCAGTCATCTCAAGCCCTAATTTCCAATATCCTAATTGAGATTGACAAGGAGAGAGGCCTCTCTTGACCTGGTAGGGCTAGCTACTAGGTTAAGCATGGTTTGATGTTGCCCTAGACTTACCTTATTTTAGCCTGAGGTAGATCTAGTCATTAACATAGTGGCGACCATACTGGGGAAGAGGTGACAGACCTTCTCTAGGAAAGATCATTCAATTTGTAAATCTGATTGCTGATGGTGGACAACAGTCAGACACATATGAAGGTTGAAATCATCTACCTGATGACTCTAATGTTCAAGATCCTGAGCTTCAACTTCACTGCCAAGGAATCCAGTTTTTAGAAAATTGATGGTAATCACTGATGATAGGGTATGTGGAAAATCTGTTATCTAGTCAAATGTTATTGATTTTAAGGGATGAGATAGAAAAATTTCAAATTGATCAGAGTTTTCCAACATCATTATTACTTAGCTTGAAAACTAGCCGACTCACACCTGAGAATAAATATTGTTTTCTTGGCTTAGTGGTTGAAAGATTGGAAAATGAAATTTAATTATTCGATTTTCAAATTAAATCACATGAATTCCAAGACCTAAAACAGTTCTTGGAAACCCTCCCTCCTCCCAAAGAAGAAAAGATAACGCTGCCCTTAGATGGTTGGATTGAAGGATGTTATGATTTACAACAAGGATGTGACAATCTCCAGCCAAGAGCATATCTTAATGAGTTGGGGCAGCAGATAGAATCTGGTTCCTATGATCGCATAGCAGCATATATGGAATATATTTTTAAGTTGAAATAAAAACCAAGTTGCCTTTTACAGAGCCAGAGGTACTATGGGTATATACTGCTGGTAGGATTTCCAACTATCTTCTGGTTCAAACACTATCCAAATACAACATCATTGTCACATTTACTTGATTGGTTAATATGGCATTACAACATCACTTGATCCATTGATTTTGAAGCAAAGCAGGGTAGGCTTGTGTAAATACATAAGCTTCCAAAAGAAACATTTTAGTTTCCGGTATTTGTTATGTACAGGTTGCAATATGTGTATGTTTGGATTGGTATGACTTTTTTTGAGTTTTCAATTGTTTGACCGTATTACCCAATGGATGAGTCACTTGGTCTATGGTGTTTTTGACACCTCCAAGAAGCTGCCATCACTAATAAGACCAATGTTAATTCCAGTCTTCGCAACCTGTCACAAGGGATCAAAATGGGCTCTTACTATGTCTGGTTTTCAGAGATGTTTTGTACATGATATTTAGTGCAAATTATATCCTAAGTATTTCCATTAGAAGAAGATTGGAAAAATATTTCCAACGGTATATCACACTCTCATAACCAGTTTCTGGATCAAAAGATATGATCGAAATGAATGAGTGATTCTCGGTTATGCATGTTTTGAGGTCAGTATCTGCTCATAATGACAAGTTTAGTACAAGATCCGTTTGATAATAATTTCTTCATAGGTTTTTCCATAACATAAAAGATAAGAAAAACCACCAGTTTATGATGCTAAAATGTGGGAGTAGAGCAAATGGGTCGAAGGAAACAAAGCAAAAGGATCACGCCGTACCGTAATGTCATTTATATGACCAATGGAATTTAACTCCAAGAAGTCGGTTAAACAAAGCAACACAAAAGTTTTAGACATTCACATTATCATAATTGGCATAGCGATAGTTTAATAGTCATGACAAGTTTACTAGCAAAACATCATAGAGATAAATTTGACATTACGGCAAGGAATTTATAAAATGAAAGTTTTTTCCAACAGGACCTATCTATCCCACATTTGTTTCATGAGGAGAAACTCCAACGGTTTAGAAGGTCATGAATGTAAATTCAATGTCGAAAAAAAGTGATCAACCCTTACTAAAGTGGAAATGTTATTGTTATGTCATGTGGAAGGTTGGAATTTGATAGCAGAAGGTGGCAGAGCTCTCTCTAAATATCTTCTCAATATCAATCTATAAATATATATATATATAATCTAGATGCAAACAATCCCATATGTAAGACACAAATGGAGTAGGACAATATGTATATATGTGGTAGATACCTAACATACAAATTTGTATCACTATTTTCTCAAGCCCTAATTGCCACTATCCTAATTCAGATTGACAAGGAGAGAGCCCTCTACCAACTTGGGAGGGCTAGCTACCAGGTTAAGCATGTTTTGATGTTACCCTAGACCTGCCTTCTTTCAGCCTGAGGTAGATCTAGGCACTAACATAGTGGCGACTATACTGGGGAAGAGGTGACAGATCTTCTCCAAGAAAGATCATTTAAGTTGCAGATCTGATTGCTAATGGTGGACAGCAGTCAGACACATATGAAGGTTGAAATCATCTACCTGATGACTCCAATGTTCAAGATCCTGAGCTTCGACTTCACTACCAAAGAATCCAGTTTTCAGAACATTGATGGTAATCACCAATGACAAGGTATGTGGAAAATCCATTATCTAGTGAAATGTTATTGATTTTAATGGATGAGATAGAAAAATTTCGGATTGATCAGAGTTTTCTAACATCATTGTTTCTTAGCTTGAAATCTAGTCGACTCACACCTGAGAATAAATATTTGTAAGATTGGAAAATGAAATTGAATTATTGGATGCTCAAATTAAATCACATGAATTCCAAGACCCAAAATAGTTCTTGGAAACTCTCCCTCCTCCCAAATAAGAAAAGATAAGGCTGCCCTTGGATGGTTGGATTAAAGGATGTTATGATTTACAGCGAGAATTTGACAATCTCCAGCTAAGAGCATATGTTAATGAGCTAGGGCAGCATATAGAATCTGGTTTCTATGATCCCATAGCAACATATATGGAATATATTTTTAAGTTGAAAGAAAAACCAAGTTGCCTTTTACAGAGCGAGAGGTACTATGGGTATATACTGCTGGTAAGATTTCCAACTATCTTCTGGTTCAAACACTATCCAAAAATAGCATAATTGTCACAGTTACTTGATTGGTTGATATGGCATTACAACATCACTTGATCCATTTATTTTGCAGCAAAGTAGGGTAGGTTTGTGTAAATAAATAAGCTTCCAAAGGAAACATTTTAGTTTCGGATATTTGTTATGTACAGGTTGCAGTATGTGTATGTTTGGATTGGTATGAGTTGTTTTGAGTTTGTAGTTGTTTGACCGTATTGCCCAATGGATGAGGCACTTGGTCTATGGTGTTCTTGACACCTCCAGTGAGTTTCCATCCCCAATAAGGTCGATGTTAGTTCCAGTCTTCGCACCCTGTCACTAGGGATCAAAATGGGCTCTTACTATGTCTGATTTTCAGAGATGTTTTGCACATGATCTTTAGTGAAAATTATATACTAAGTATTTCCATTAGAAGAAGCTTGGAAAAATATTTCCAAAAATATATCACACTCCTGTAACCGGTTTTTCGATGAGAAGATATGATCGAAATGAATGAGTGATTCTTGGTTATGCATGTTTTGAGGTCAATTAGTGCACACAATGAAGTAATGAATTTTTGAAAAGCGAAAGAGGTTTTTGTCCATCACATACCAAATAACAAAAACCTCCTTCAGTTTATGCACAGGTGCTACTATGTTGGAGATATGCATTGATATCTGGAGCCTAAATTAAAACAAGGAAAAAATTTCATATTTTTTATTGTTTTAGTCATTTTAGTGCAATGCCATTTTACAAAAGATGGAAGTAATTTTGCAAAACCCAAGGAGGGCTTTGTTAACCAAAAGCCATATAACCAAAACCTCTTTCTGTTTATTCACAGGTGTCATGAATTGGGATATGTGACTAGATCTTTACAGTTCATTTTCATTGATTTAAATTTTTAATGATTTTTTGTTTTAGAGATGATTTTGTGGCACAGATTACGAGCAACTGGAAACGAATTTCAAGAATTTGAGAGAGGTTTTTCTCCAACATTATCTTATCTACAAAAATTTCTTTCCATTTCATAACAGCTGCTATGATTTAGGAGATACGATTTCATCTTCAACACTTATTTTAAAAAATCCAGTCCAAGTTTAATGTAACTGATTCTATTTTGAAGAAAATGGTTGAGCTCAATTCCCTTTGTAAAAGAATGAGAAAATGTATATATTTTATGAGTTTCATAGTGTAGAGGTTGGATTTTGGTAGCAGAGCAGTTGTCTTGGCTTTGTGTAAAATGTTTCTTGAATATCATTTTAATAAAGTAGTCTTTTGTCCTTTTGATTTGGGACTCATCACGGTGCTGATGTTTAGTATGTTTTTCCTGTAATTCATTTACACATTATGTGTTTTTCTACCTTGTTATAGCATTATCTAAGTAATATGTTAGGCATTCATCTGTAATGATGCTCCTTTCGTGATGATTTTTCTATTAATTGTAATGGTTGTCTTATGTAGAATTCATCCTTGGCTAGATGCTCTATTGAGAAAACTCGTGATTCTCTTTCATCTAAAGTTGTTGTTGGAGATTCATCCTTTGTCTAATGATTTCAGTTCAGCGGTCTTTCTCCCTCATACTCCTCACATTTACAATCTTCATTTGGCTGAACATGGCACTTAATTTTCCCCAGGTTTACCAACAAAAACTGACATCGATTTCATAGTCCAATCACCCTTTCTCTTGCTGCTTTTGACCTGAAATAAATCCAGTCAAATCCCCTAAGCTACTATACCTAGCCTAAAATCTACATTAAATTCAGTCATCTCAAGCCCTAATTGCCAATATCCTAATTGATATTGACAAGGAGAGAGCCCTCTCCCGACCTGGTAGGGCTAGATACCAAGTTAAGCATGGCTTGATGTTACACTAGACCTGCCTTCTTTCAGACTAAGGTAGATCTAGGCATTACGATATTTGGAACCACACTGGGGAAGAGGTGATATATCTACTCGAGGAAAAATCATTCAAGTTGCAGATCTGATTGCTTATGGTGGACTACAGTCAGACACATATGAAGGATGAAAGCATCCATCTCATGACTCCAATGTTTAAGATCTTGAGCTTCCACTTCACCGCCAAAGAATCCAGTTTTCACAGAACATTGATGGTAACCACCAATGATAGGGTATGTGGCAAATCCATTATCTAGTGAAATGTTATTTACTTTAAGGGATGAGATAGCAAAATTTCAGATTGATCAGAGTTTTCTAACATCATTATTTCTTAGCTTGAAATCTAGCCGACTTACACCTGAGAATAAATATTGTTTTCTTGGCTTAGTGGTTGAAAGATTGGAAAATGAGATTGAATTATTCGATGTTCAAATTAAATCACATGATTTCAAGGGCCCAAAATAGTTCTTGGAAACTCTCCCTCCTCCCAAAGAAGAAAAGATAAGGCTGCCCTTGGATGGTTGGACTAAAGGATGTTATGATTTACAATGAGGATGTGACAATATCCAGCCAAGAGCATATGTTAATGAGCTAGGAAGAAGATAGAATTTGGATTATATAATCCCATATCAGCATATATGGAATATATTTTTAAATTCAAAGAAAAACCAAGTTGCCTTTTACAGAGCCAGAGGTACTATGGGTATATACTGTTGGTAGGATTTCCAACTATCTTCTGGTCAAACACTATCCAAAAATAGCATCATTGTCACAATTACTTGATTGGTGGATATGGCATTACAACATCACTTGATCCATTGATTTTTCAGCAAAGTAGGGTAGGTTTGTGTAAACAAATAAGCTTCCAAAGGAAACATTTTAGTTTCTGTATTTGTTATGTACAGGTTGCAGTATGTGTATGTTTGAATTGGTATGAGTTGTTTTGAGTTTACAGTTGTTTGAAAGTATTGCCAAATGGATGAGGAATTTGGTCTATGGTGTTCTTGACACCTCCAAGGAGCTTCCATCCCCAATAAGGCCGATGTTAGTTCCAGCCTTTGTAGCCTATCACTAGGGATCAAAATGGGCTCTTACTATGTCTGCTTTTCAGAGATGTTTTGCCCATGATCGTCGGTGCAAATAATATCCTAAGTATTTCCATTAGAAGAAGCTTAGAAAAATATTTCCAATGATATATCACACTCCCATAACCAGTTTTTGGATTAGAAGATATGATTTAAATGAATGAGTGATTCTTGGTTATGCATGTTTTGACGTCAGTTGCTGCACTCAATGACAAGTTTAGTACAAGATCAGTTTATGAAATAATGGTAAGGAATTTTCCAAAAGTGAAAGAGGTTTTTGTCTATCACACACCAAACAAAAAACGCCTCCTTCAATTTATGCCCGGGTGCTACTATGTGGGAGATATGCAGTGATATTTGGAGCCTATATTAAAACCAAGCAAATTTCCATATTTTTTACTATTTTAATAATTTTAGTGCGGTGCCATTTTACAGCAGATGGAAAGTAATTTTGCAAAAAACAAGTAGGTTTTTGTTAACCACAAGCCATATAATTAAAACCTCTTTCATTTTATTCACATGTGTCATGAGTTGGGATATGTGACTAGATCGTTGCAGCTCATTTTCAAAAATTTAAATTTTTAATGATTTTCTGTTTTAGAGATGATTTTGTGGCACAAATTACGAGCAAGTGGAAATGAATTTCCAAAATTTGAGAGAGGTTTTTCTCCCACATGACCTTCTCTATATTTTATTTTTGTAACAGGTGCTATGGTTTAGGAGATTCAAGTTCATCTTAAACATCTATTTTCAGAAATTCCGTCCAAGTTTAATGTAAATGATTCTATTTTGAAGAAAATGGTTGAGCTCAATTCCCTTAGTACAAGGAGGAGAAAATGTACATATTTTATGAATTTCATAATGTAGAGGTTGGATTTTGGCAGAAGAGAGGTTGTCTTGGCTTTGTGTAAAAATTTTCCTGAATATCATTTTAATAAAGCAGTCTTTTGCCGTTTTGATCTTGGATTCATCATGGTGCTAATGTTTAGTATGCTTTTTGCTGTAATTCATTTACAAATTATGTTCTTTCTGCCTTGTTACAACATTATCTAAGTAATATGTTAGGAATTCATCCGTAATGATGCTCCTTTCGTGATGATTTTGCTGTTAGTTGTAATGGTTGTCTTATGCAAAATTCATCCTTGCCTAGATGCTCTGTTGAGCAACCTTCTGATTCTCTTTCAACTAAAGTTATTGTTGCAGATTCATCATTTTTCTAAGTAGGGCAGCAAGATTTCTCCCTTATACTCCTCACATTAACAATATTCACTTGGCTGAACATGGCACTTAATTTGGCCCAGGTTTACCGGCAGAAACTGGCATCGATTTCATAGTCCAATCGCCCTTTCTCTTGTTCCTTTCAACCCGAAACAAATCCAATCAAATCCCCTGAGCTACTATACCTAGCCTAAAATCTACATTAAATTCAGTCATCTCAAGCCATAATTGCCAATATCCTAATTGGGATTGACAAGGAGAGAGCCTACTCCCAACCTGGTAGGGCTAGCTACCAGGTTAAGCGAGGTTTGATGTTACCCTAGACCTGCCTTCTTTCAGCCTGAGGTAGATCTAGGCACTAACATAGTGGCGACCATACTGGGGTAGAGGTGAAAAATCTTCTCTGGGAAAGATCATTCAAGTTGTAGATCTGATTGTTGATGGTGGACAACAGTCAGACACATATGAAGGCTGAAATTATCTACCTAATGACTCCAATGTTCAAGATCCTAAGCTTCGACTTCACTGCCAAAGAATCCATTTTTCAGAACATTAATGTTAATCACCGATGATAGGGTATGTGGAATATCCATTATCTAGTGAAATGTTATTGATTTTAAGGGATGAGATAGCAAAATTTCATATTGATTAGAGTTTTCTAACATCATTGTTTCTTAGCCTGAAATCTAGTCGACTCACACCTAAGAATAAATATTGTTTTCTTGCGTTAGTGGTTGAAAGATTGGAAAATAAAATTGAATTATTGTATTTTCAAATTAACTCACATGAATTCCAAGACCCAAAAAAGTTCTTCGAAACTCTCCCTCCTCCCAAAGAAGAAATGATAAGGCTACCCTTGGATGGTTAGATTGAAGGATGTTATGATTTACAGCAAGGATGTGACAATCTCCAGCCAAAAGCATATGTTCTATGATTGGAATATATTTTTAAGTTGAAAGAAAAACCAGGTTTCCTTTTACAGAGCCAGAGGTAATATGGGTATATACTGCTGGTAGATTTCCAACTATCTTCTGGCTCAAACAATATCCAAAAACAGCATCATTGTCATAGTTACTTGATTGGTTGATATGGCATTACAACATGACTTGATCCATTTATTTTGCCACAGAGTAGGGTAGGTTTGTGTAAATAAATAAGCTTCCAAAGGAAACATTTTAGTTTCTGGTATTTGTTAGGTACATGTTGCAGTATGTGTATGTTTGGATTGGTATGAATTGTTTTGAGTTTGCAGTTGTTTGACCATATTTCACAATGGATGAAGCACTTGTTCTATGGTGTTCTTGAAACCTCCAAGGAGCTTCCATCCCAAATAAGGCCAATGTTAGTTCTAGTCTTCACAGCCTGTCACCAAGGATCAAAATGGGCTCTTACTATGTCTAGTTTTCAGAGATGTTTTGCACATGATCTTCAGTGCAAATCATGTACTAAGTATTTCCATTAGAAGAAGATTGGAAAAATAATTCCAACGATATATCACACTCCCGTAACCAGTTTCTAGATGAGAAGATATGATCGAAATGAATGAGTAATTCTTGGTTATGCATGTTTTGAGGTCAGTTGCTGCACACAATGACAAGTTTAGTACAAGATTAGTTTCTGAAATAATGGTAAGGAATTTTTCAAAAGTGAAAGAGGTTTTTTTCCGTCACATACAATATAACAAAATTTTCCTTCATTTTATGCACAGGCGCTACTATGTGGGAGATATGAAGTGATATTTGGAGTCTACATTAAAACAAAGCAAATTTTTCATATTTTTTTATTGTTCTAGTCATTTTAGTGCGGTGCATTTTACAACAGATGGAAAGTAATTTTGTAAAAGCCAAGGAGGGTTTTGTTAACCACAAGCCATATAACAAAAAAGTATTTCATTTTATTCACAGGTTTCATGAATTGGGATATGTGACTAGATCTTTACAACTCATTTTCACAGATTTAAATTTCTAATGATTTTCTAGTTTAGAGATGATTTTGTGGCACCAATTACGACCAACTTTCCAAAATTTCAGAGAGGTGGTTCTCCAAAATGAAATTATATACAAAAACCTCTTTACTTTTTGTAAAATGTGCTATGGTTTAGGAGATATGAGTTCACCTGTAACACCTATTTTCAGAAATTCGATCCAGGTTTAATGTAACTGATTCTATTTTTAAGAAAATGGTTGAGCTCAATTCCCTTAGTACAAGGATGTGAAAATGTATATATTTTATGAATTTCATAGTGTAGAGGTTGGATTTTTGTAGCAGAGAGGTTGTCTTGGCTTTGTGTAAAAAATTTCCTGAATATCATTTTAATAAAGCAGTATTTTGCCCTTTTGATCTAGGATTCATCATGGTGCTAATGTTTAGTACGTGTTTCCTATAATTCATTCACATTATGTTCTTTCTACCTTGTTACAACATTATCTAAGTAATATGTCAGGAATTCATCCGTAATGATGCTCCTTTCGTGATGATTTTGTTGTTCGTTGTAATGGTTGTCTTATGCAGAATTCATCCTGGCGAGATGCTCTGTTGAGCAACCTCGTGATTCTCTTTCATATAAGGTTGTTGTTGCAGATTCATCCTTTTTCTGATGTCTGCAGGGAAGAAGGCTTTCTCCCTCATACTCTTCACATTTAAAATCTTCACTTGGATGAACATTGCACTTAATTTTCCTCAAGCTTACCAGCAGAAACTGACATCGATTCCGTAGTCCAATCACCCTTTCTCTGGCTGCTTTCGACCTGAAACAAATCCAATCAAATCCCCTGAGCTACTATACCTAGCCTAAAATCTAAATTAAATTCAGTCATCTCAAGCCCTAATTTCCAATATCCTACTTGAGATTGACAAGGAGAGAGGCCTCTCTTGACCTGGTAGGGCTAGCTACTAGGTTAAGAATGGTTTGATGTTACCCTAGACTTACCTTATTTTAGCCTGAGGTAGATCTAGTCATTAACATAGTGGCGACCATACTGGGGAAGAGGTGACAGACCTTCTCTAGGAAATATCATTCAAGTTGTAAATCTTATTGCTGATGGTGGATAGCAGTCAGACACATATGAAGGTTGAAATCATCTACCTGATGACTCCAATGTTCAAGATGCTGAGCTTCAATTTCACTGCCGAGGAATCTATTTTTTAGAACATTGATGGTAATCACTGATGATAGGGTATGTGGAAAATCTGTTATCTAGTCAAATGTTATTGATTTTAAGGGATGAGATAGCAAAATTTCAAATTGATTAGAGTTTTCCAACATCATTATTACTTAGCTTGAAAACTAGCCGACTCACACTTGAGAATAAATATTGTTTTCTTGGCTTAGTGGTTGAAAGATTGGAAAATGAAATTTAATTATTGGATTTTCAAATTAAATCACATGAATTACAAGACCTAAAACAGTTCTTGGAAACCCTCCCTCCTCCCAAAGAAGAAAAGATAATGTTGCCCTTAGATGGTTGGATTGAAGGATGTTATGATTTACAACAAGGATGTGACAATCTCCAGCCAAGAGCATATCTTAATGAGTTGGGGCAGCAGATAGAATCTGGTTCCTATGATCGCATAGCAGCATATATGGAATATATTTTTAAGTTGAAATAAAAACCAAGTTGCCTTTTACAGAGCCAGGGGTACTATGGGTATATACTGCTGGTAGGATTTCCAACTATCTTCTGGTTCAAACACTATCCAAATACAACATCATTGTCACATTTACTTGATTGGTTAATATGGCATTACAACATCACTTGATCCATTGATTTTGAAGCAAAGCAGGGTAGGTTTGTGTAAATACATAAGCTTTCAAAAGAAACATTTTAGTTTCCGGTATTTGTTATGTACAGGTTGTAGTATGTGTATGTTTGGATTGGTATGAGTTTTTTTGAGTTTTCAATTGTTTGACCGTATTGCCCAATGGATGAGTCACTTGGTCTATGGTGTTTTTGACACCTCCAAGAAGTTGCCATCCCTAATAAGACCGATGTTAATTCCAGTCTTCGCAACCTGTCACAAGGGATCAAAATGGGCTCTTACTATGTCTGGTTTTCAGAGATGTTTTGTACATGATATTTAGTGTAAATTATATCCTAAGTATTTCCATTAGAAGAAGATTGGAAAAATATTTCCAACGGTATATCACACTCTCGTAACCATTTTCTGGATCAAAAGATATGATCGAAATGAATGAGTGATTCTCGGTTATGCATGTTTTGAGGTTAGTATCTGCTCACAATGACAAGTTTAGTACACGATCCATTTCTGAAATAATGGAAAGCAAGTTTTCAAATTTGAAATAGGTTTTTGTCGATCACATACCAGATAAGAAAAACCTCCTTCAGTTTATGCACAAATTCTACTATGTGGGAGATATGTAGTGATATTTGGAGTCTACATTAAGACAAAGCAACTTTTTCATATTTTTTACTGTTTTAGTCATTTTAGTGCAGTGCCATTTCAGAACAGATGGAATTTAATTTTTCAAAACCCAAGAAGGTTCTTGTTAAACACAAGCCATATAACAAAAATATCTTTCATTCTATTCACATGTGTCATGAATTGGGATATGTGACTAGATCTTTATAGCTCATTTTCACAGATTTAAATTTTTTATGATTTTCTATTTTAGAGATGATTTTGTGGCACATATTACGAGCAACGAAAAATGAATTTCGAAAATTTGAGAAAGGTTTTTCTCCAACATGACCTTATCTACAAAAAATCTTTCATTTTTGTAATAGGTGCTATGGTTTAGGAGATGCGAGTTCATATTCAAAACCTCTTTTCAGAAATTCGGTCCAAGTTTAATGTAACTCATTCTATTTTGAAGAAAATTGTTGAGCTCAATTCCCTTACTACAAGAATGAGAAAATGTATATATTTTATGAATTTCATAGTGTAGAGGTTGGATTTTGCTAGCAGAGAGGTTTTCTTGGCTTTGTGTAAAAATTTTCGTGAATATCATTTTAATAAAGTAGTATTTTTCCCTTTTGATCTAGGATTCATCATGATGCTCATGTTTAGTATGTTTTTCCTGTAATTCATTTACACATTATGTTTTTTCTGCCTTGTTACAGCATTATCTAAGAAATTTGTTAGGAATTCATCTGTAATGATTCTCCTTTTGTGATGATTTCGTTGTTAGTTGTAATGGTTGTCTTATGCAGAATTCATCCTTGGCTAGATGCTCTGTTGACCAACCTCGTGATTCTGTTTCATCTAATGTTGTTGTTACAGATTCATCCTTTGTCTGATGCCTGCAGGGTAGTGGGCTTTCTCCCTCATACTCCTCACATTTACAATCTTCACTTGGCTAAACATGGCACTTAATTTGCCCCATGTTGTCTGGCAGAAACTAACATCGACATTGTTGTCCAATCACCCTTTCTCTTGCTGCTTTCGACCCGAAACAAATATAGTCAAATCCCCTTAGCTACTTGTTGAAGCCCTGAAAGTCGGGTCGACAACAAGGGGGATACTCACCCGGTCTGGACCTTGGTTAGCAGCTCCTTATCCGTTCGGTATAGCGGGTCCGACTAGGGATAACGGGACCAGTTTCCCGATCTTGGGTGTGTGTGTGTGTATAGAGTTGAACTGTGCCGATCTGAGAGTATTTTAAAGCTAATTTAAATCGGATTCTTTAACTTTACTATATGCTATTGTATCTAATGAGAAACAACAAATCAAATCTATTCTAACCTGGGATTGTATGTCTTCCATTATGCGATCTAAAAAGATTTCGAATAATAACTGGTAATAAAGATCATTCAGCTATCATAAGAAAAGAAACCATTTGAGATAAACTACTTTGCGTAAGAAGTTAAGCAAAATAGTTGTGAACATCATATCGCATAATAAGCCATTCATATGTCACACATGAACCATATGACTCCACCGTACAAAAGTGCCGAATGATAACCCATATGTTCAGGCAATAACACATAAACAACTGAAACTGTAAATTACTTAAAGAGTATAAGCAGACATTGCCAAGAGATAAAAGTACCATTAATGACTAGTTCTACCCATAAGCCTCAAGAAAAACAATCTATTTCTACATGTTCTAAAATCTACCAAGAGTACAGAAGTGCAACATCAGTAGCAGATATCAAAATGCAAGTAAAGATAAATTTCGATCCATCCATTCATCAAAACCTCCTCTGAGGGTGCAGAAGTGCATGTTCTGAGGATCAATTTTTGATAAATCTCCGGACCCTTCTCTAAATGCATGAGATGGGTTAAAATACTACTTCCTAAATCTAATAATAGTGTTTTTACAAAATTGTAGGATACGGCTCTCAAACGACCGCCCTTTTTCTAATCTAAACAAAAAGAAACAGCAAACTACTAAAAATAAGTTATCTCTAGATCTGGTCTTCGAAATTGCAAGTGTTCAGCATGGATCTGAGAAGAGTCGGTTGGCCGACTTCTACACTGAGCTGGGCTACGAAAATGGAATCTTTGAGAGCTGGCACCACTTTCTCTGCTGAGTTTGTGACGCATTTCACAGTCATCCATTGACTGTGTGGCTTAACTAAGTATGCCCAATAGCACTCCCAATTCAACCTGTTCAAAGCTTGTATTGCCTTACCCTTTTCCTGCGCTTTCTCTTTCCATTCTGCCTCTATTTGTGACTTGTTTGGTAGCTATCCCGGGGCAGTTTCTGTGATTAAGTTTTCTCTGTGTAAATTTTCATTTACACAGTCTATAAGGATACTAGCCTGTGTCGCCACTGCCTCTGCTGCCTGTTCTGCCTACTTGATTTGGTCGTCCCATTTGTTGAAGAGAAATTCTTTATGGCTTTCATTTATTCTAGGTGCATTTGCTCTTTTTTCTTCCTCTCCATCCTGCCAAGCTATATACTCTGTCACTTGTCTGTTGGCTTGGTCGTAGTCAGTTCGTAGATTTGTCACTTGATTGGTGAGTTTGTCACTCAGCTCGCAATAGTGACTCCATTGCGATAATTTTCATCCCAACTCTTCCTGTTGCTGCAGAAGTTGCTCATTTAAACTAGTAGATTCTGAAACGAATTCGGAAAGCTTGGGCTCGTCTTTATGTATTTCTGGTAAAGCATGCAACTGCTTTCCTTTTTCGTCCACGATTTTCTGATAGCTTATCTGCATCTGCTGAAAATCTTCTTGTAGTTTCTCGAGTTGTTTGGACGCTTCATTGCTGGCATTGGCCTGTTGCAGTTGTCGTTGCAGTAGCTAGATATGGTTTTCTTGCTCCTTTAATAGTTGCTGCACTTCATACGCCTTGTCGATAGTTGCAGAAGCGTATGCTCCTGCAATTTGAGACAATTTTGTGAGATTCTCCATGGGGTTGTTGTTAGGGTCTTTCCACAAGACGTCTAAATGTTCGGCGTTCTACGACAGTGTATTCTCCAGCTTTCTCTTTTTTCTTTGTCTTCTCACCATTTCTTTATGTTGAGGACTATAGAACACGTCCACTGGGGGAATTTCTTCTACGCTAAGTAGGAGTTCGGGAGAGGGAGCGATATGACCGTGGTCTGCTTCTAAGACGCTACCGACCACGGTTGAAACCATTTCCTGTGTTACTTACACATTGCTTACAGGCGTTCTTGGGACCTGCCCTTCCGGGCTGATTAGCTCGTTGAAGTTTTCCCACTCCTTATCGAGCTGTGTCATGATGAGCGACGATGTAGTGATGGGAGGAGGGACATTTCTTGATGAGGAAGCGATAATTTGTGGTTGCGACATGGCACTTGACTAGGCAGTATCTCCGGCTGCTTCTCCTACTTTCCCTTGGTCGCTCGCAGACTTCTTAGAGCGTTCGGGTGTTCCTTGAACGGCGTCAGATCTAGATTTGGAAGAACTGGAGTTTCCGCTGAGGTTGACACTTGGAGTAGGCTCTCTGGTGAGCGGCTGAAGCTTTTCTAGAGGGATGCCAGCTAGTCTTCTTTCTCTGAATGATGAAAATCTTTCAAGGTCGTCTGGGGACAACCTCGACTTAGCTTCTCTCAAAACTTCCTGGAATGAAGTTTTATTTTGAAACAAGTCATCAAATAAATCTTTCTTTCCGGTGAACACTTTTATTCTGACACTTATAGTGAAATCATGGGTGACATTATTTAGGTCAAAAGGTCGAGCGGGGAATTTAAACAATTGTAGGGACGTCACATTCCCTACTTTGTCAAAATCATGTCCCACATCAAATAATGAGAAGGCCCCACAAGCTACAGGAAACTGAGGCCATATGGCCTTCTTCTTGTCTTTTAACTCTTTGGTTAGGCCGCCTTCAGAGCAAGTCTGATAGGCAATTTCTCTAACCAAAAGCTTGTCGGGGACATACAGGGGTAGGACATGTGGAGGTACAATGCTCCCAAACACTCTGATATAAGTGAACCATTCTTCCCCGAACCATCTTGTGACGGGGATGATGTCTATTTGCGCTTCGGGTGATCACCTCGGGGGTTCTTCACCATATATCATCCTATATAGGGGTAAAATGAGCCCATGGAAAATTTGATAGAGGTGAGGGGCGAATTGTGAATCCCATAGTACTTTGTGGTAAACATGAATAGGCGACGGGTCTTGGGTAGTCAATTTCCGGCCCATAGTTGGAAACTTAGATACATAGCAAATAGAATCCATAATGTAAGCAGATAGATAAAACGGAGGGTAGACCCTTTGTGACGAGGATCTCTTATTATGATAATTCATGACCCCATTTATGGCACTTTATGGGTATCAACCACCATCCATCACAACATATTTAAGAGAAAATTATAAGGTTCAAGCAGTGGAACATCACATCAAACATCAACAACAAGTCCTCCAACTCTTAAAGGATAACGTCGTGTTGGCACAAAATAGAATGAAACAACAGGTAGATCAACATCCTAGTGAAAGAAGTTTTGATGTAGGTGATTAGGTATTCTTAAGGCTACAACCATATAAGATAATGTCCCTCAAGTAAGCTAAGAAGGATAATAAATTATCATCAAAGTAGTATGGTCCGTACAAGGTGTTGCAAAAGATTGGTACTATGGCATACAAATTAGAGCTTCCTGCAGCTTCTCGATTACACCCAGTTTTCCATGTTTCATTTTTAAAGAAGGTTATAGGCGATAAGCTCCCATTCAAAAAATATTGCCAAAACTTGATGAGGAAGGAGAAATTATATTGGAGCCAGAAGCAGTCACAGAAAAAAGAACTCGACAGCTACAAATCGATCAATTTCATAGTATCTTATTAAGTGGAAGAACTTATCTACTGAAGATTCCACATGGGAGGATGAGAATTTTATACAGAAGCATCCAGAACTACTCAAGCGTTGAGGATAACACTTTTTTGAAGCAGAGGGGCATGTTGGGTCCCTATAATACTAGTGATTACCCCATTACTATTGTAGTTGTACCCCTTATTAATATTGTTGTGCCCCAATTGTCCCCATATTGTTATTACTGTGCCCCATAGAATCCCTCTATT
>APFE030268487.1:2191-13402 GCA_000404065.3 Pinus taeda | reverse complement strand
ACCAAAATTTTCCAGGGCACTGCCCCGGACCCCATAAAGTGGGGTTACGGGTACCCCTCAAACCCCCTGTTAACTATGTGGAAAGAATATAACACAACCCAACAAACCCTACCCTATCAAATACCCAAACCCCCTAAATATCCCTAAACAAACTTCTCCCCATAACCCCTATTCCCATCACATTACTCCCCTCCTAATACTCCCTTTTGTTTCATTGTTCCCCTTGGTGATAGATATCACAAGAGCACCCAACTTCACACCATCATCAAAGGGCAGCCTAAGTACAGTTCACACAGTAGTCATGGCATCACAACATTCATCAGAGTATGAGATGGAGACACAAAGTGACTCATCCTTGGAAGAAAAGGCTCCTAGGAGGCATCACAAGAGTGGAAAACATGTTAGGGATGAGCCCACTACCCACACTGAATTACAAGCATGCCCTCTTGCCATGTCATGTTTCCAGAACCTAGCATGTTTTGAATTTTGTCAAAGGGTGGCTAATGTTAGAGTTCATCATGAGTTGGCTCATCTTTTTGTGCTTCATCTACATGGAGGTTAGTCTATCTTGGCTGGGGTCACCTTCACATTGACACCCGAAACTATCTCAGTGGCAACAGGCATACCAAATGTTGGAGAATAGTGGCATAAGAAGAAGAAGGTGGATAGGCAACACTATGAGCCTTACATCAAGGCCAGATTCTTGAGTCAGCTCACAAGAGTCTTCCCATTCAGATATTTGAAAGATGAGTATGCTTCACTCATGAAATTGATCATGAAGTACTTCAGCTGTGAGGGGAGGTTCTCTCGACTATATGCCTATCACATTAGGTTACTCATGCACTTTACCAGGGTGAGGATGATGATCCTCCCATTTTCATTTGCAGGAACATAGGGAGGATGAACACCTTCATGCTGCATAAGACCCCTCAGCAGCAACTTAACAGTGTGTATCACTTTACTCTTATCCGGATTTTGGTGGATCATCAGTTGGGATTACAAGGCATAGCTTGGGAGGACTTCATCTCCCATGACCTCTTCAGTACATCACAGGTACTATCAGAGCCAGAGCAGGAGATAGGTGGTCCTTCTCATCAATATGAGCACCATGAGACCACAACTATGCCAGTATTCGTGACATATTAGTGAGGCAGTAGGCACTTGTTTGTAGCAGTAAAGTGAGTGTTATCTCCACCCGGGGTGGAAGGGGCCTCACTTCCGGCATCAACTACACAGGTACATGACAAGGGCAAGAGGCCCGTGCATGATGAGGGGCCATCAGGTGAACAGGAGGCCGATTTCATCCTCATTCAGGATGATGATGCAGAGGTGGAGAATGCCTGACTTAGGATGACTATTCAAGAGCATAACACGGAGATCCAAGACTTGTCACTCAATGTGGAGAGGGCTAGATGGATCATCAAGTATCTGGAGCAGAGGAACAAGCAGCTTGAGGACCAGCATGGGATCATGGAGTTGTAAAACATCCGTGAGAATCGAAAAGCTGCCCAGCAAAGGAGGATCAAGCTCACTACCTTGGAGCAAGAGATAAACAATGATCGCGAGTCCTGGCTAGAGCGGATCAACATACACCTGGAGAGACTGCTGGGGAAGGCCAACAGAGACAAAAGAGGCAAAAGAAACAAAAGAGGCAAAAGAGGCAAAAGAGGAAAAATAGGCAAAAGAGAAAGATCGGCTTTGAATCTTGGCTAAAGCTTCTGTGGCCCAGCATAGTGCCTCTTAGAGAAACTCCAGCCCAAATTTCAAGAAATTTGGGACAATTTTGGTCACATGGAAATTTTTTGGTCACAAACACAGGTTTTTTCTAGAGCTCCAAATTGGAAATGGCTTGCATTTTTGGATTCAGCATGAAAAATCACGACTACTGGTACTTGGGCAAGAAATTTGGGCATGATTTGAGTTTCCAGGAGGTCAAAAACACCCAAAAAATGGCCTCTCTGCCCCTATTTTGACACACAGGAAGAAGTATTGGGAGAATGAATATTTGGAGGGGCAAATGAGCACCAAATTCAAAAATTCCACTTGGGTTGGAAAGTAGACAGGACAGGCTTTCCAACAAGTACACTTGGGCACATTTTGAACTCCTGAAAGTGCCTCAAAATAGGCTCAAAAGTGGCTCAGGGCATATAGAAAATGGCGTGACGCATATAGGAAAAAGGGCCCAATTTACCTCTGCTTCGCGAAATTTCGATTTGTGACTTCTCCAAAGTGGGCCTGCTCATATACAATTCACTTTTTCAGCACATAAGGTAGAATTTAAAGTATTTCCACTCCAGATTGGCTTCTATCCAAGTGACAAAGGAAGGCAAACAGTCACCCAAGCCATTTTTCATCTTTGTGACGCTGCACCTGTAGCTAATGGTTGGCTTTCCACCTCCATTTTGTAATGATTCGAGTAACTCCCCAACCCTTGGGCATTCTATCTCTTCATGGCACATTCTATATATTGTATGCAAACCATTTACAAACAGTTGGTTGGCTTGTAACTTCTGGGAGACTGTGGGAAAGAAACTATGTTTCTTCATTGTATATTTTTACAGAGGATTAATGAAAAGAAGCAGCGCTGTTTCATGAGATTCATGTGGTTGTGAGTGTAGAAAATGTGCCTCTTATGTTTCATATGTATCTTGTTATGTTTCATAGTTCATTTCATATTCATTTCCAGTGAAATTTTCTAAGTTAGATAAGATAGAATTCAATTTTATTGCTCTGTTTGTGGGAAATTTTCATGTTCAGTGTTCTTTCTTCTGTTGAAAAGGATTCATGTTGTCCATGCCCTTTTCACTCTCCTAAGCAATCTCTCCATTCCGTGTCATTTCAAACTAAATTACTGGACTCTCTGCCTATCTTGCCTCACGAAGTAATTTGTGCCTTTGTATTAAATTCTCTGTTCATTGCGGTCCATTGGTCCTATACCATCCCAGAAACATAATCATTCATAAAAATAACTTCTTATATCCATATTCACTTACTAGCCTAAGATCAATATTTCATAGTAAGTCATCTCAGACCATTTCATTTAAGTATTCACTGAGCGTGACTCGAAGAGAGCCCTCTCCTGTTCTGGTAGGGCTAGCTACGAGACTAAGCGTGGTTTGTGGTTACCTTGAATTTTGCCTTCCTTCAGCCTAAGGTGGATTTAGGTGCTAACATAGTGGCGACTCTGCTGGGGAATGAAATAAAATCCCTTTACTTCTTAATAATTCTAAGCTTCCAGATGATAAGTTTAGGATTGGATACGCTGAGTAAATTGGTTGTGTCCTTTGATTTTTCTCAATAGCACACCGGCTTCTAGAAGATACACCAGAGCTAATCCCGATCCAGATCCTCCGCACATCTACGAAAATCCCAATTTGACTTCAAGAATTCATCGTCAAGAAAGCTCTATATCGCCCGTGTTCAAATCCCATTCATTCCCAGACATTTTTGAGTATATTGAAGAGCTAGAGTTTGATGAGCAGTTTGAACTATCATTGTTTGAAACCAAGTCCGAAAGAGCGGTTGACTCTACTGTCCATAATCCACAGTTTCTTGTAGACGGAAAGGGCTAACCGGTCGATTGATAACTACATAGTAGCTCAGCTTCAAACTCCAATTGCTAGCCCCTTACACACTATGCACACTCCTCCAACACCTCCGAGGCCAAATCCACCAAGAGTGATGGGCCGGATGGCTGCCTGTTTTGCACCTCTTGTTTTGCCTCAAGTTTTAGATGATATGCCTGTGGATTATCAATGCAAAATCCCATTTTTTGATGGCACTCCTAATGGCTTTACTGCTCAGCAACATGTGGACAGAATGGCAGACTTTTATGAACTTCATGAGATCGAGGTGGAGAATGTGGCAATGAGACTTTTTGTACAGACATTTGCAGGCGAAGTGAGGAAATTGTTCAGAGGTTTTCCAGTTGCACGTATCGCTACCTTGACTGACCTACAAAGAAAATTTTTAAACTGCTGGGAAGTGAAAAAGAATCCTCTTCAAATTCTGGCCGAATATGAGCAAATCAAAAGAAATGCTGGTGAGTCAGTCCAAGACTATTGCATTAGATTTAATTCAGTTTATGACGAAATTCCAGATCATCTAAGGCCACCTGTGGGACTAGCCATGGTGAATTTCTCGGATGGTTTTGATGTTGACATGGCTTATCAATTGAGAGAAAGAGAACCGGACACAATGGAAGACATGCATAAGATAACGGTCAACATTGAAGCAAATCTCATGACCAAGAGAGCTAGAGCAAAGGCAGAGAAGAAGGTCACTGCAAAGGAAGAATCTTCCTTGGTAGATCAGCTACTTCGAAAGGTAGAGCAGATGCTTGAAAGGGTGAAACTTGAAAAACCGGAGCCAAAAGTTAGAAATCCTAACTTCCGTGGTCAGCAACAACCACAATATAGAATAAGACACAGAGATCAGCGAGCCCAAGAGCAGACTACACAACAGCCAATTCAGACACCTTTGCAGCAAAAATTTGTGCATGGACCGGAATCAGATGAGGATGAGAATACAATAGCTGAAGAAAACCACCTCTTTACTCCTGATGATTTGCCTATTTATCTCACTGAGGAAGAGGAGTATGCAGAAAGTTCAGCTATACACAAAGATGTAGATTTCATTCTAGCAAGCGACACCGTCTTGGAGGAAGAATTAGATGAATACCAAAGAGGCTATATGAATGCTTTGTCTTTCCAACAACAATAATATTCACTTAGAAACAGAGATGTGTCGGTCAAACCAATTCAGAAAAGGAAGGATGTTGAAGCATCAAAGAATGATTCATCAGTTGCTCAAAGGAAAGGAAAAGAGGCAGTTGATCCAGAGAGCAGAAAATCACCATCAACAGAACAATCAAATCAACAAGTTGCATCGAAAGGAAAGGAAAGGAAAGAAATCCCAGTCGAAGAGGTAGAAATGGTTCATTCTTTTAATTTAGAGAATGAGATTTCTAAATTGAATGTATCCATCCCCTTGACTGAAATAATGGACAACAACAGTTATAGAGGACAAGTATCTAAAATGTTGAATTTGGACCCAATGTCCGACATGGTGAATGTCGAAGATGATCAACCTGAGATGATTTTTGGGCCAACATCAAATGGTGAGTCTCCTGATAGTGATGTGCCACCTTTTTATATCAGTTTAAGGTTGCATTATTTTGTGTTACATAATGCCATGTTCGATTTCGGAGCCTCTCACAATCTCATGCCCAAGGCTATCATGGATAAACTTGGTCTGGACATCACCTGGCAATACCATGATCTCTATTCATTTGATTCCAGCAGAGTAAGATGTATAGGACTCATCAAAGACTTGGTTGTGAGCCTAGATCAGCTCCCAATGAAGAATGTTTTGATGGATGTTGTGGTAGTAGATATTCCTCCCAGGTTTGGCATGCTTCTTTCTAGGTCTTGGGTAGTGAAATTGAAAGGGACACTACAACTAGATTTCTCCTATGCAACAATTCTGGTGTTTGGACAAATGAGGAAATTGTATCGGGAACAAAAAATGAAATACATGATCACAAGAAAGGAGAAACCAATAAATCATCCAATTAATTATGTACATACAGATTTAGGGTCTTTTGTTTTGTATTTAGATAGTTTCAGTGATATAGATAGTCAGTTAGTAGAAGCAAATGATATTCCGGAAATAACAGAAAATTTCAGAGAAATTTTAAAGAAAGAAGGACAAGAACAGTAGAACCACGTTGGGAAATCAACTGAAAGTAATGGAAATCAAGCAAACACGACACAACAAATAGATTTTCAACACTTGCAAGAGGAGGAAGAAGGTTTTTGGACCATGGATTTCGATGGAGCAGTGGGAAATGATGGCGCTGGAATTGGAATTTGGGTACGCAGTCCTTTCTCTAACCCAAACAAAGTGCCTAGTAACGTGCAGGTATGCTCTTACAAGTTGGCTTTTGATTGTTCAAATAATGAAGCTGAGTATGAAGCTCTGATTGATGGCCTAAAGATTCTAAGAAATCTGAATGCTAAGAGGATTTCAGTATATGGCGACTCCGAATTGGTTATCAAGAAGGTCAGAGGCGAATATCAAGCAAAGGATCCTCGAATGCGGGCTTATCGTAATGCAGTTCTAGACATCCTAAAATTATTTTCAGAATACACCTTGACATGTGTGCCTTTCATACAAAATAGTATTGCTGACGCTCTTGCAAAGGCAGCAAGTAGTTTGAAGATCCCAATGAACTCTAGTAATAAATTCGGAATCCATGTCAAGCATTGTCCAACCATTCCAGACAATCAGAGATATTGGAAAGTGTTCCAAGATGATGAGGAGATTGATGATTTTCTACAAAACAAAGGCAAGTTCAAAGAGACCTCAATTGATGTAGAAAATGACGATGGCAAAGGTAATGGTACAAATGAGGTGCAGATCAATGAAATGGTCGTGTTGCAGCTGAAGAATAACGTTATTCCTAAAGGCTTGATACCTTTAGAAGAACTTTTTGATCAAGATGATGTAGCCCGCAAGCCAACATTGCAGCCAACAGAGAAGGTGTGGAAGAGGTCAATATTGGAACAACTAATAATCCTAAATTGGTAAAATTGTCCAAAGCATTGCCACCAAAGATCAAGGACAAATATATCAGTTTGATGTCTTCATTTGCAGATGTGTTTGCTTGGGACTATTCTGACTTAAAAACATATGATACCAATATAATTCAGCACACTATAGCCATTAAGCCCAATCAAAAACCATTCAGACAGAAGTTGAGAAGGCTAAATTCGAAGTTGTTGCCATCTATTTAAAAGGAGATCAATAGGTTGTACAAATCTGGGATCATTGTGCCCATCAGATTTTCGGATTGGATATCTAACTTGGTGCCCGTATGAAAGAAGACAGGTGAGATTCGCTTATGCATTGATTTTAGAAATCTCAATAAAGTTTCATTGAAAGATAATTATCTGTTGCCAAAATGGACCATATACTTCAGCGAGTAGTGGGAGCATCTCGTATGTCACTGCTTGATGGTTATTCTAGATATAACCAAGTTTCTGTCCATGAAGATGACCGAGACAAGACAACGTTCACCACTCCATGGGGAACCTTTCATTACGCTAAAATTCCTTTCGGTTTGAAGAACGCAGGTGCCACATTTCAACGTGCAGTGGACTTGGCTTTTGCAAATGAGAAGGATGTCTTTTTGGTGGTGTACCTGGATGATTTGACAGTGTTTTCCAAATCTGATGAAGAGCACATGTACCATCTAAAAACTGTCTTCCAAAAGTGCATAAAATATGGCTTGTCGTTGAATCCGAAGAAGAGCTTGTTCGCCATGGAGGAAGGCAAACTACTCGGGCACATTATCTCTAAATATGGCATTCGTATTGACCCAGCACGTGTGCAAGCAATTCAACAAATCGATCTGCCCCGAAATAAAAAAAGAGATACAATCTTTCAATGGTAAAATGAATTTTCTATGCCGCTTTGTACCTAATCTTGCTGAGCACCTAAGAGAGATGACAAACATGCTTAAGAAGGAAAACCAAGTGAAATGGATGGAAGAGGCTGTAAAATATTTAAATTTGGCCAAATTGGCTCTTTCCTCAGCTCCAGTTCTAGTCAGCCTGGACTACACTCAGGATTTCATATTGTTTTCATTCACTTCGAAGCATACTATGGCAATGGTGTTATTACAGAAAAGAGATGATCATGAAAGACCTATTGCATTCTTCAGCATAGCTATAAGAGATGCAGCCTTAAAGTACAACATCATTGAAAAGTAAGCCCTTGCACTTGTGAGGGCACTGAAAGATTTCCGGGTATATATTCTACATTCTCATATTTTGGCCTATGTTCCTAACGCTACTGTCAAAGATGTTTTAGTGGAGACCGATTCGTAAGGAAGACGAGGCAAGTGGATTGCAGCCTTGCTGGAATATGATGTGGAAATAAAGCCCACAAAGCTGGTTAAAGGACAAGGATTGGCGAAGTTAATGGCTGAATCAAACTTGCACGCCTTGGACATAAATCTGATCGCTGTTATGTCTGATGAGAATGAGGAAGGATCGCCAATTCAGGTATCTGAAATGTTTGCTCTTTCACCATGGTATTAAGATATCATATATGTGCTTAAAAAATTGTCACCACCACCCGTCATGACTAGAAACAAAGCGAGAACACTCAAGTTGAAAGCTGCCAAGTTTTGCATTCTTAATTCTGCACTGTATTGGAAAGATCCCGGTGGCATTTTGTTAAATTGTTTGGTGGAAAAGGAAGCAAAGAAATTCATGGAGGACTGCCACCAAGGAGACTATTGTGGTCACCTTTTTTTGGAAGTCAACAGCAAACAAAATTTTGAGAGTAGGTTACTATTGGCCGACATTGTTTGCTGATGTATATAAGATGGTCAAGCGCTGTCATAAGTGTCATATTTTCAAAGGAAAGTAGAAGTTACAACCTTTGCCACTGAAGCCTATAGAGGTAAGTGCTCCTTTCCAGCAATGGGGATTGGATTTCATTGGTGAAATTCATCCCGCTTCTTTCGATCAGCATAGATGGATCCTCACAGCGACAGATTATTTCACGAAATGGATTGAGGCAATTCCCACCAGACAAGCTACTGATGTGGTAATCATTTCATTCCCTGAAAATAACATCTTGTCTCGCTATGGTTGCCCAAATAAGCTAATCACTGATAACGCAACAGCTTTCAAATAAAAAAGGATGGTAGAGTTTTGTCATAAATATCACATCATTTTGGGTCATTCAACTACCTATCATCCACAAGGCAATGGATTGGCGGAGTCTTCGAACAAATCATTGGTCAACATCATCAAGAAGCTACTGGAAATAAACAAGAAGAGCTGGCATAAGAGGCTGTTCAATGCACTATGGGCAGATCGGGTCAGTTAGAAGAAATCCATAGGTACATCACCTTTCGAGCTTGTTTATGGAGTTGATACAGTATTTCCTACCTCTCTCACTTCCCCAGTAGTCAAAATTCTTCAGGAGGCCGGTAGTGATGAAGATCCCATGCAGAGAAGGTTGAATCAAATGGTCCACTTGCAGCAGACCAAAGAAGAAGTTTTCAAGAACACATCCAAATTGCAAGAGAAAATCAAGAAAATTTATGATAGAAAGGCAAAGGTGGAAAAATTTCAGGTGGATGATGTGGTGTTGAAGTGGGATGCAAAGAATCAGGAGAAAGGCAAGCATGGTAAGTTCGAGAATATTTGGAAAGGTCCTTTCAAGATTGCAGCATATCGAGGTCAGAATGCATTTCTTCTGAAGGAAATGAACAGGGAAGATTTTCCAGGAGGGCTGATCAATGGTCGGCTGCTCAAGTGGTACCATTTCTGAGTTATTAATGCTGCTTCCAATGTCACTCTAAATACCATTTTATTTCAGTTTGTTAGAGTTTGTTAAGTTAGTCTTCAAGTCATTTCAATGTCAAATTTGAGTCAGTTTTTTGGCCATTTCAGTTTCATAAATGAGTCAGAGTCCTGTGTTATTTGTCGAAATAATGACTCCATAGCCCAATGGATGAAGGCACTGTCTAGCTCTTCCAGAGATCTGTTTTTCTTGGAACCTCCAAGGAGCTACCATCCCCCATTGGAGCCAATGTTAGAGTCAGTCTGGTCAGTCCTCCGTCAGAGATCAAAACTCTTTATGCATTTCATTTTTAGGTGTCCCGCTCCATTCACTCAGTTGCATTCCGCTAGGGGCATGCTATAATCTGGCGGAAAAGGTCATGCTAGTCATTTCCCCTCATGTCTGGCTCCTACTGGCTCAGGTCTTTTGTCAATGATCACTAAAGTCCATGAAAATCAAGGTCTGGTCCTTTAAAGGACAAAAGTCATTTTTCGATAGTTAGGTCTAGGGATTCATCAATTTGGTCTTCAAACATATTCAATAAAGCCATGCAGGTCAGAGTGAGGCCCTTACATAGTTATGATTTAGAGAGTTTCATCGTCATGGTGATAGACTTCGACTCTTCTTCAAAACTCTGCTTTGAAGAAAAGTCAAACAGTGTCATTTGTGATAAAATTTTCAAAAAAATCGTCAGTTGATTTCTTTAGATACAGGCATGGTTTCCATGGCCAAATGTCCTGTCGTGCAATCCCTGCAAAGAGTGCTGAAAATTTCATCATTTGAGCTAAAATTTCAAAGGGAAAGTGAAAATCAATGTGCTTTAAAGTCAGTGAAAAAGTGTCAAAACATAACATTAGAAAAATGGGTTTTTGGAGAAGCAAAAATTTAACCCATCACTTCCAAGTCTTTATATACAAGTTTCCACCAAAATCAGAGGCATTGTGCAAATCAAGTTCATTGGGAGACATTGCAAAGTGATTAGGAGTGCATCGTCCGTGTTTGAAGCAAGTTGGAGGCAGTTTCCAGGAACGTGACGCATATACTCAGGGGCATGGCGCACACAGAGCCACCCCTCAGTTTAAGTTTTCAACGGGCATGACACACATGTAGGGCACGGCGCACTGGGTTTGGCATGCGGCGCACACACACAAAGGGCCCAAATCGTGCCAAATCACTTCAAATTGATTGTGAATCCCATCAAATTGACAGGTAGGCTCTATGTCATGACTTTTTCATCAAAGTTTATGGATTATATGGTGGTTCTTGGCTGTGTTCAATTGCCACAAAACTCATAAGGCCAACCACTCAAAAAACATCAAAACCATGGTGGCTAGGGTTGCATAATTGAGGTATTGAGGCAAAGGTTCTGTTTTCCTACCATTTTTCCCTCTCCTACCATTTTTTCCTATCCTCCCTTTCTCATTTTTCCTATTATCCCTACCCTAAAATACTAACAAACCCTATCCCCTATCCCTCCACTCTTTGGTCAACATAACACCCCAAAACTCTACCCTCTCAAATACCCAAACCCCTACATATCCCTAAAAAAACTTCTCCCCATAACCCATATTCCCATCACATTACTCCCCTCCTAACACTCCCTTTTTCATTGTTCCCCTTGGTGACAGATATCACAAGAGCACCCAGCTTCACACCATCATCAAAGGGCAGCCTAAGTACAGTACACACAACAGTCATGGCATCACAGGATTCTTCAGAGTATGAGATGGAGACACAAAGTGACTCATCCTCAGAAGAGCAGGCTCCCAGGAGACATCACAAGAGTGGCAAACATGTTAGGGATGAGCCCACTACCCTCACTTAATTACAAGCATGCCCTCTTGCCAT
>APFE030268485.1:82231-110095 GCA_000404065.3 Pinus taeda | reverse complement strand
TATTCTACAACATGGAAATTGAAAACATGGCATGATCCAGATTAGACTGTTGGACCACCCATCAAAATTGAGTTCTTAGCAAAACTGATACAGACATTGTCTTCTTAGGGAAATATGGGATCTTTGCATTTGTCAAAGCAGAGCATATTTGGACCTTTGATATCCAATCATGAAATATGAAACCTATTGGTATAGGTATCCAACATGTGAATTATTGGTATTCCATCTCCCTTAGTTCATACAAGTAGAAATAATAATGAGTTTCATCAACACCCCCTTCCCAATCATCTAAGGGAATTTCATCTAAAAGTATTGGTTAGGAACCCTATGTTAGTTGTGTTAAATTTCTTTATCTTCATTTTAAAAGGAAAATAGGAAAAATTGAAAGTTACGAGGAGAAATGGATGACTCAGGGTACTACTAAACCTTACAACAACCATTTGCATGAGCATATTGATAATTCTAGTTATTTTCATCCTTTAATAGTTGTGAATGAAACAAAATATCGCTTTTTCTCCTTTTATAGTTTGACCAAACTCTCTTGGAAATGTGATAGATTTCCATTAGGTAAAACCACATGGAATATTTTCCCACTCATTTTTCAAAATTTTGTTGATGTCATGCTTATGTGGATTACATGTAAGCATGACAATTGGTTGCCACATAAATTCTCTATTATATGGTTTTAGGTCTAGGTCAACCATGGATGTGGGTTACACTTTGTGATAAGCACATAGGGAGTAAAGTGGAGAAAAGAAGCTCAATGGAGCATTTATTAAGCACTCAATTGAGCAATATTTTAGCCCTCAATTGGGCAATTTTAGTGCTTCAATATTACTCAATAAGTCTATAAAAAAATCCTTGATCAACCTCTTATATAACTCATGGTTATTTAGGCACTTGATTGGGTGAGCTTTTCCTTTTGGCAGCAATTGAAAAATATATCTCAATCGAGTTATATCTCAATTAAGTTCTTTTTTCCAATGCTGTTATCCTTAAACTCACGGTATTTTATGGAATTCCATTGTCACATAGGAAAAAGGAGCTCGATCGAGCTCCCTTCTAGACGAAGCTCTAGACCACCACAGGAGCTCAATTGCGCACCCTCCCACACTGCCATAGGAGATCAATTAAGCTATATCTAAATTGAGCTCCTTTTGCATGTGCAAAAGGGATCTCTATATGCAAGTGTCATATAACAAGGAGCTTAATAGAGCTATAGCTCGGTTAAGATCCTTCGGAATATGAAAAAGTAAGACTGATCAAGCTCCCTGAGAAAGCATCATATAAGAAGGAGCTCGATGGAGTTCCTTTAGAATGTGAAAAAGGGAGTTCAATCAATCTCATTTAGGATGTGCAAAATGGATCTCGCTCAAGCTCCTTTAGCACATGCAAAGGGGATCTCAATCAAGCTCTGTTTAAGCTATTAAAAAACTTTTGTTGTGGTTTTGACACACATGTTTTGCAGTGCAGACTATGGTAGAGAAATGTGACTAGTGAAAGCAAAATCACATTGATTTGAAAACTTCCATCCACCACCATCTTTCCACAAGTGCACCTATCGCAACCATCAGCAACCTCAAAATGTCAAAATATCAAGATTTGTTTTCTACCCATTTATTCTCATAATCCATAACTTATTCTCATTCCTAAGATTCCCATTCAAATAAAATCGCAATGAATTTGAAGGCATGCGTATTAGCCAAGATTAAAAATGAATTTAACTTGTTCAAATTTAACCTATAAACCAATTTAAACATAAATTTTGAGAAAATTTTTGAAGGTTCACCAATTTAGGGCTTTATTGTCAACATTTGTTCCATTCATCACATGACTAAAAACTCAGAAACTAGTCTCCACCTCAAAATCAATCCAAGCCTCAACCTTTTGATATTTGTAGATTGACATCAAATTTGTCGTTCTACTTAGTTGACAACTATATGATAGGTTCAAATCATCTCTTCATGTTGCACAGATAGGGAAAACATCATAAAATATATTGATTGACCTCACAATTGCCATTTTTCTCAAACAACAACAATAGGTTCAAGTCTTGGCTCTTCATAATGCACACATAAATCAGTTATTTATGTCCATAATGCACATAAAGTGTAGATATGGTTGAGAAAAAGAAACTAAATAACATGATAGAACCATGAAAAAAAAATAATGTGAAAGAACTTTTCAAATCAATCTAAATTTGTTATTCTTATTTTTGTTTGGAAATTTCTCTGCTCTAATGTAGAATTCCTCTACACTCCTTGCCAAACTATGGTAGATTGGTTGATAGTAGGACCTATCTGTAGTCATGTCTTGATCTAGATCATATTCCATGACCCATAGTTTCAATAGGAGGATAAATTTCTTATAGGAATGGATGAACATGACAAGAAATGAAAATAGGATACTCTTAGTAGACAAGCAAAGGAAATGGCATATATGCAACAAAAAATAAACCAACTCCAACTTCAATAAGAAAAATGCCTAGAAATTGGACCTCTACCATGAAAATTGTTATTAGTCATACACATCAAATTCATAGGATGGAGGACATAATCAAATCTCTTAGAACCCATATTGAAGATTTAAGGTTAACAAGTCAATGCATTGTTATTTCTTTACACTCTTTAGAACTCTCAACTCTCTCTTCTTTGCCATCTCTAGACTTAAATGTATCACCTCATTGTCCCTTTAAGTTGGCACAAAAATTATCCAAACTATTTTCTTTATGCAAGCAGGAACATGTACGATTTTTTGAATTTTCCACCAAGTCTACTTAGTTATATGCAAAAACTACAATATTATCCTACTGTTATATTTCATAATTATGGGATTTTGGTTGCACTAACAGAACATTTTGTAAGAGAAAATATATATGTAATTTTGGTTTTCTATTATGCTCCGACTATAGACCTATACTAATATAATTTTTAGGTTATAGTTAGAAAACAAAATTGCACTAAGTTCAAAACAAATTTCCTTTACACATATGATGCATTAACATTATATATTGACCTTCTAATAATTAAAATTACTTTAGTAATATTGTAAATATTTTCCCCACTTTTGTTTCCTCATAAACTACTTCTGTAGTTGTCGCGTGTACTAGTAATTTTCTGAAAAAGATGCATGACACCTACAATCTAAGTATTTTGATGAAAACATACAGGTAGTTTCTAACATCACCTCTTTTTATCCATTTCCTTACTGACTTTTATATAATCTTTGCTCTTATTTACATGATTTTTCACCATTTTTTCACTTGTCTCTAATTGACAATGACACAAATTAACTTACCTGAAAGCATAATTTAACCCCACCAAGCTCACCCTTCGATATAGTGCAACACGAAAGGGTTAGTGAAGAGAGCTAGGATAGTGGATACAATGATGATTACAACCAATCTAGATGCAAAGGAAATCATTCCACTTGACAATTTGTCACAACAGATCTGATAATAATATATTAAAATACTGGAATTTTACACTATAATAGTTTATTAAACTTTAAGATCTGCAGATTTAACTGTAATTGGTGCATGCATGCAAATATAAATTATGCAAAAAAATATAGAACATAAAAATAAGATCGCATGCACACAAGACACAAAATATGCTCTCTCAGAAACTCTTTTGGGAGAAAACTTAGCTCAAAGGTGAGGTTGCTTTGTTCTCTTTCTCTATCTCAAAATAATTCTGCATGTACAAAGACGTAATACCTAAGACCCATGGGCTGCTATAATGCACATATCCTCTCTGTGTGCTCTACCTCCTAGCTCTTCTGGGTATCTTTGCTCAGCTATGGAACAAAATTCTCTCGAAAGGATGGAATTCCTCTTCCTCCTATTATCATGGTTATAACACAAGCCGATAACTGACTAGTAGTTAAGTTTGACTACATCAAATCTTAACTAGAGTTATAAAATAGACTCTTCTAGAGTATTTTAAATCATAATTACGTCGATATCCCATTTTCCATTAATAATGGGGGATAATGCGACATCGTCCTGAGCTATAGGTGTGAAAGCAGGAAGGTCAAGTTCTGAGTGGCATAAATTTTGCATATGGGATATGATTGTTGTGCTTCGTGCACCATTGGAAATATATTTGTGTGTAGAATAGCATGAGAAGGTTCTATGCGAAAGTGGAAAAATTTTACCCCCAAAAGAATGTCGTTTAATGCCTCAAAACACTCCCAGCATATTTCAAACCCCATTTTGCCAAACAGGGTCCCGTCAATAAAAATAAACCTGTGAGATGATTCCTCTACTTTTTCCACTCCAAATGGATTGATATGGATAAAAAATAATATAATGATCTAATTTGGATCACACCTCCCCATTTTGGGAGGATTTTCATCCCCAAGATATTTTATTGAATGCAGTGAGGAAATTTTTTCTCCACCTTCTCTCTGGTGTACCATTTAGCTTTACCTGGAAGTTTTCACTTCAACCCAATATTCTAAAGGTCATGTTTCCCTTGTCTTGTAGTTGTAGAACTACTATTCAAAACTATATGATCGATCAACTCTGCCTGAGCGTCTGGTGCCAAATCCTCCACAAAATGTAGGACATGTTCCTCTTCCTAATCTAGCATGGAAGGCTCATAAAGTTTCAAATTCTCTACATTTACAATTGAGTAAATGCGCATATATGGATGTAAATTGAGATATAGGCATCATCACCAACCTTTTCTAATATCTCAAAGGGACCATAACTTAGAGCCTTGATTTTCTTACCAGGCTACTGCAGGCTTTCCTTGTTCAAATGTAGCCATATTTTGTCTCCCACCTTGAATGATTTCTTTGTTTTGTGTTGATCATGCTTGGCCTTATAACTCTCCCGTGACTTCTATATTGTTTCATGTACTTGTAGATGGATCTGACTAATCTTCTCTATAAAAGTTTTAGCCCTCAAAGCATCTCATGTAAGATCTTCCCTCACCCCTCCTTGCTTCCCATACGCAATATCCAAAGGTGAAGGTGGAAAATATCCAAAACAAGTCTCAAAAGGGGAATTTCCTATAGAAGTGTCGGCTCTTATATTATAAGAATGTTGTATACATAGCAGATTGTCACCCCAGGTATTCAAATGCCTCTTGCTATATCCCCTTATAAGTTGCACCAAAGTCCTGTTAACTAATTATCTCTACCCATCTGTTTGTGCATGAAATGTTGTAGATCTCTTCAACTTTCTGTCCATCTTCTCCCATAAGGTAGTCTAGATTACACTGAGAAATATTGTGTCTATCTGAAATGATGCTCCCTGCTATCCCAAAGTGTACCTAGACCTCTCCAAAGAACAAGTTTGTTGCTTCTTTTTCGCTGTTGATCTTTTTACAGGGAATAAAACACACATCTTGTTGAACCTCTCAACTACAACAAACATGTAGTCTTGTCCCTTCCTAGTTTTGGGCAAAACTCCCACAAATCCCATGGATATGATTTTCCAAGGATGAGTAGGTACATGTAAGGGATGATATAAACCTTCTTTCTTGTTACTAGTCTTGTTGGTAAAACAAAGCATGCATTCCCTTATGAACCTAACTACCTACTCTTGCATCTTGGGCGAATACACATACCTCTGCAGGTTAGCCAAGGTCTTCCCTACACCAAAGTTCCCTACAAAATTTGAGGTGTGAGCCTCTCTAATTAGCTGCAAATGCTCACCTTTAGGAACATATAGCTTATCCAACTTTCTAGAGTAACCCATCCTCGAGATGGTAGTCAACAATATTGTCACCATCATGGACATGAATTTGAATAAACAACTGTTGATACACCTTGTTGAAGTCCTCCTATTTTGAATATGCCTCTGTATATGCATCATGGGTGAATGGCTCCATGTTAATAAGAGTCCCCAAAGTTGTAATATTTGATGTGGATGGACTTGAAAGCATATCTTCCAACTTTTTTGTGCTTCCCTTCTTATACTTGATCACCAAATGAAACAGATGTAGAAAGCCCCATCTACCTATAATACCTGGTCTATTGTAGGTTACTCTGGTCCTCCAAGTATTGTAATAGCTAGTGACCTATGTGAATTAATTTCTCCTCTCCCATCAGATAGTTCTTCCATTTCTTCATAGCTTGCACCATGACATAGAGCTCCTTATAATAGGTAGGGTAGTTATGAACTACCCCATGAAATACTTCATAATGGTATCAAACAAACCTTCCTCCTTGTATCAAGGAAGTTTCCATATCATACCCACTCACATTTGTAGCCACTTCAAATTGTCGCTACCACTTTGGTAATGCCAGAACTGGTGCTTGACTGGTCTTCTTTTTTAGCTCCTCAAAATCCTTTTGCTCCCCTTTTCCCCACTAGAAATTCTTGCCACTTGTTCTTATGGCACGGAATGGTGTTGCTACCAATGAAAATGAGGCTATCAACTTCTTTAGGCACATTTCTACCCCAATGAAACTCCTGACCTCATAAAAATTATTAGGCACAAACCATTTCATGATGGCCTCCATATTGGAAGGATCTATATTCAGTTCTTCTCCACTGATCACATACCCCAGATACAACAAAGACTGCTACGAAAACTCACACATATTGAGATTTTCTAGTAGCTGGTGTTTCTTCAATGTTTCCAACACTTGTGTCAAATGTGAAATATGCTCCTCCCAGGTAGAAATATATACTAGTATATCATCCAGATAGACACGAAGAAATGAATATATAAAAGCATTCAGTATATCATTCATTAATCTCATAAATGTAGCTGGCGCATTACATAATTCAAATGGCATCACTAACCACTCATACACACCTTCCCTAGTTTTGAAGGTTTTCTTCAATGTATATTCTTCTTTGACTTGGACTTGGCAATATCCACAGTTCAAGTCCAACTTGGTGAAATACTTTTCTTACTGCAACTGATCTAGCATATTGTTTGTGCCCAACATGAGGTATATGTTGTTCAGTGTGGTTTTATTCAATTCCCTATAATCTATATACATCTGCCAAGTCTCATCCTTCTTTGGCACAATGATTATGGGTGAGCCAAACGATGATGTGCTCCATCGAATGACACCCTGTTTTCGCAACTACTACAACTGTTTCTTCACCTAACTTTCTTCTATAATAATTTTTCTGTACATCCCAATATTTGGTAATGGGGAGTCTTGAAATAACTGGATCTCATGCTCCCCTTCTCTCTTAGGTGGTAACCCTTTAGGCCCTCAGAACACATCCTTGTATGACTATAACAACTCCTCTAATTGTTGTTTTTGTTTCTTAGTGCACCCTTCTAGGGATTGATGACTCTTATTGACTCCTCTTCAGATTGTATTTCTCTTAAAAACAATAAAACATACTTCCTGTCGGAACTGATCAAGTTCTTGGCTTGGTTGGCACTTACAAGTGAAATTTTTGACTTTCCTTTATGCTCGTTGATGATGAATGATTTTTTATCCTTAATAAGTCGATACTTCTTATTTCTCCTCATAAATATTGCATCGTGCATGTACATGTATGGAATCCCAAACACAACTCCACATAAATCAAGGGGAACGACATCTAGATCTACTTCATCAATAAAATCAACACGGATAGATAATCTAATTTTTCACTGTTTTGTTACCTTCATCTCTACATCGTTATTTACCGACCCTAGTGGATATGGGTTTGGATGATCATGAGCTTCTAGCCCAAAATACTTGACCAGCTTTGTTGCAATGAGATTTTCCTCAGATCTTGTGTCGAAGAAAGCATCAATGTTTGTCTTCTTGACTTGTATCTTTATTTGGAAGAGATTGGTCATTTATTTCTCTTCTAGTTACTGCAGGCTACTCAGATTGACCTCATTTTGCACTTATGTACATATTATCTTCTCAACCACATACAAGTTTCTTTTAACTTGGTTGGTCGAATTAGTGGGCATGAGATTCTTCTTCTTGTTCTTTGGGTTTAACTCTGGATGCAACTTCAAACACTTCCCCTTTGTATGGCCATCAATGTTACAGTGGTTGCTAGGATATTTGCATTGGTGTGTTGTGGTTGTCGTCTTTTTATCTATTCCCCCTTTTTTCTTCTTCTTCCCTTAAGAAGCTTCATGTTTCTCCTTTTGCTTCAATCTACTTGATTGCACTATTTTCAAGTGTATATTATCCAAATATTATGCCTATACACAAGCCTCCTCCACTGATTTGGGCTTGAACAACATCACTTCCTCACACAGATAGTAGTGTAGACCCCCAAAATACTTGAGGAGTACATTTGGTTTCTTTCGAGAGATACCCAACATTATAGCCATATTTCCTAATTCTACGTTGTACTACTAAACTCTTTGGTCTAGCTTTTTTCTTTTGTAATTTTAGAAGATCCATTTGTCCTCCATGTACCCAATGCAATAAAACTATGACTTAATGAGGGTTTTTAAATCCTCCAACTTAGTTAATGGAGGTTCTCCCTCCAACCTAAGGTTTTTTGTTTGGATCTCCCACCAAGTCACTACATGGCCCTCTAATTTCATCCACATGAATGAGATATTTTGCCTTAATTTGATGGGCATTGAAAAGACTTCCAATTACTACAACCAATAATTCAACTTTAGAGCGTCGATCTCATTGCGGTATGACTTGATATTTACTTTGGCTTCCATTTTAAATAGGGACTATGATTGGTTCATGACACTCAAACCGGGTTGATCTTTTTTGAGTCCTTTCTTCAATTAGTTCTCTAATTCTCCTCGATCTTCTAATCCCTATTATGATTTTTCCTTTGCATTTGAGCCCCTATGTTCTCAAAATATCCCCAGCTTATTTCTTAGAGCCGCCACAAGGAGGTTTACATTGCGGTTTATATATGTGAATTGTTGTTCGAGCCGCAAAAACCTCACCTCTACAGGATCACGAGGTTTGTTTACAGATTCCTCACCAATGATTAGGGTTTTACGATTTTTGGCCGCTGCGATCTAGATTCCTCCAATCTCCACAAAAACCCAAAGAAACCTGCTCTGATAGCAAATGACCAGTAAAATTCCATGGATATTCCACTGGACAGTTTCTCACAATAGATCTAAGAATAATATATTAAAGTATTGAAATTTTACAATATTACAGCTTATTAAACTTTAAGACCTGTGGATTTAATTGTAATTAGTGCATGCATGCGAATATAAATTATGTAGAAAATTAGAGAATGAAAAAATAATCTCAGACACACATGTAAGACAAAAAATATTCTATCTCTTAAACCCTTTCAAGAGAAAACCCAATTGGAAGCTGAGACTACTTTGCTCTCTTTCTCTATCTGCAGATATGGCTGCAAGTACAAAGAAGTAATATTTGTGGCTTGTGGGCTGCTACAGTGCACATATACTCTCTGTGTACCCTACCTCCTATCTCTCGTAGCTGTCTTTTCTCATCTATAGAACAAAATTCTCTCGAAAGAATGGAATGCCTCTTCCTCGTAGTGGCCTCATTATAACATAACCTTATAGCCTACTAGTGCTTAAGTTTGATTACATCAACTCTTAACTAGAGTTACAAAATACACTCTTCTAGAGTCTTTTACATATAATCATATGGCTAGCCCCTTTTCCATGAATAATTGGGGTTGAAACGAGATCCTACCGAATTACAAGTGTTCAAAAAAGAAGGTCAACTTCTGAGTGGCATAAATTTTGCATACACACTTTGATTGGCGTGCTTCTTGTGTCATTGGAATGGAATTTGTATGTAGAATAGCATGAATAGGTGTTATGCTAAAGTGATGATTTTTATCCCAACCCCTGAAAAACATCATTTGATGCCTCAAAATGCTCTTGAAAGGTTTCACACCTTGTTTTGCCAAACTAGGTCTCGTCGGTAAAAATAGTCCCATGAGCTGATTCCTTCACTTTTTCCACTCCAAATGCCTTGAGATGGATGAAAAACAATATAATGATCCAATTTAGATCATTCATGAGCATGTTGGATATTTCCTTTCAAGGAATTTCAAGGCTTGGTATTAGGGATTGCCTTGGAATTTTTAAAAATGTTTAATATTATAGAAACTTTAGTCTAAAATTTTACTTTGATAATAATCAAATATTTTATTAGTCAAGTAACAACGTTTTCTTTGCAACATGAAAAGTGGTAAAAAATATTGGAATTTTGGTGGATAATTTCCCTTAGTTTCTAAAATCATTTTCCCACAACAGATGTATGAAAACGAATTTTGAGTGACTTGTTACTTTCAGTGTGGGAATAAGTCATCTTTTTCATAAACAAAATTCATAACCTGTGAAGGATAGTATAACATGATTTTTAATTACCATGTCAAGCTCATAGTGCACCTTGAGGAGCAATAATTATTGAGAATGCCAATTTTATTACTTCAAGTCCTATAAAAAATGGTTGTCTCCATTTAAAATATGGTGCACCATGAAATTGTGCTATACCATCAAGGTTTGGTCAGAATTGTAATAATGACAAAGTTGGGCATACTTGACACTAGTTAGGAATTTGTTTTTGGATGACCAAGGAGAAACTAAAGTAAGAGATATATTTCCTACTAGTATACCTAGATGTGGTGGGGAAAGGAAACAATGACACTTTCCACTTAAACTCATAACACATTTTTTGTTGTGTAATCACATCACCATTCAAACAAAACACCTATAACGAACCTATAATTCCAATTTCACAAGAAAAGGAGGTTGTTGAATCACAAGAGTACCCTTTTATAGAATTTACCCCTGATTCATCCCCAATTTAGTCTATCCCTTGATGAAATTATGGGATATTTTCATGCCCTTGGTTATACACTATAGCCAAGGTAAGATGAATCGAGAAAAAGAAGGATATTCATATGTGTTCGAGTTATTTTAAATTTTGGGCTACCTCCAAATTATTTTGTTCTTAAAATCCTAGCTACCAATTGTTATTAAAATATAATAAAAATATTAGGTCTCAAAATCAAATATTGAGGAGAAAACTATAGAAAATTAATTCTATGATTCCAAGCAATAAACCTATGGATGTTTTTCCAAATTCCATTAACTATGAAGAACCACCAGTAGATAGCATAGTTTTTTCCTCACTGGAGTGAATGGAATTGTGCATGAAACAATAAACTCCATCTTGGATGACATTATTATGAATACATATTCCTTTATTTAACTCAACCCAATTTTACCAGTATGGAGGGATAAGGATGAGTTATTTTATCTTAGGATCATCAATAAGGAGAATAAGGAGAGTGATTGATGAGTAATTGAGGAATTGAAAGAAAACAATTTCTCCATGAATTTAGTCTAAGAATAAAAAGGGAAAAATAGAATTAAAAAATGCACAAAGTAATCAGAAAACTCATAGAATTAGAGGCACCAAGTGTGGGGACTAGTACTAGAAGCCTTAACTTGTGAAATCCCATCTAAGGTTTATACAATCAGTTTGCATGAAAGATCAACCAATTTTAGGCTTTGAAATTTTGCGATAGACCAACCACATCGAATAAATTAACAAGGCTATGATTAGGACTGTCATCATTGCTAGATGTCGTCATCACGATGATGTCGTCTTATTTGATATTTGTTTTGTAGGCATAGCCTTTTCCTCCGCCGCCATCGTCGAAATGCCACAAGAGTCTAAGGGGATTAACAAAAAATGGTGGGACTCCACAGAAATCATGCACCCTAGCTAGATGTCAGCCTCACCTGTATGATATATTCCAGGTACATCTCTTACATTTTAAAATTGTATTTAATTTATATTTATTCAATTTGTCTATATTTTATTATATTTATTGTGTTATATGTTAAACTATGTTTATGAATTTTGAGTAGGGTGGAGGTGGCATGACAATGTAGCTTCATTATGGAGTATGGTTCATTAGTATGTTAAATATGTTGCTTATATTATATGGAAAATATGTTGGTTAAATTTTGCGAAAGGTTTACATATATAGTATATCCACTAACGAATCCAACAACTCCGCCTCATATACACCTACCGAGCCAGAAGATTGTTGACATAACAAAATAAACATAGGCCATAGCAAGGCATGTAGTCATATGGTGATTGGTCATGGTCAAGAACGTAGTCATATGGTGATTGGTCATGGTCAAGAGAGGGTTTGGTGATTATATCGACGGTTTTTAACATATATTATTGCTATAGTATGGTTGGTATGACCAATGACTCTATGGTATGGTTGTTATAAACAAAGTTTCATATGGATCAGTGATTGGATTTGTTATAATGTATTTCACTGAAGTTTCAAACATAGGATATGGTTGTCATAACAAAAGAAATGTTGGTGCACTATCTTTTTATAACAATGGCAATTGCGTAGTGGCAGTACCTACCTATAAGAGACTATGTATGCATTCCACATAGTTCCGGTCAACTTCCATCATGCATGTGTGCCACTTGTATCCGGTATGCATAAGGAATCAGAGCTTCAATGAAAAAGTGCTCTATTGTCTGGATTTTTTTTCATTTCACATCGACATCGAGAATAGAAAATCTAGATTTGTAAGGTGTTGATCTGCGAAGAAACCAAAGTCCTCCCTAAAAAAGTGATCAATATATCAGAATCAAATGTCTCAGTTTTTCAGAAGACTTTGAAGAAAATTCAGACGGTGAATCTTACATGACTCTTTTGTGAAGAAATCCTCCATACTCATTCTCTATAGCTTGTGGCGAGTCCCAATTTTTGCATCTACTTAATCAATATGGTACAAGAACAACATAATGGCTTGCCTGCACAACATACCTACCCATAAATTAAAATGCACAATTTTCATTCTATTGTTCTATATGTGCATGAGGCAGTTTCAATTTCTTGCCAATTCTCAGGCCGTTGCTCCTCCACCTGCTTCAAAAACTCCAAAAGAACCTGTCAAGAACTGTGTACCAACTGTTTGTAGTGGTAGTCCATTATGTTTCTGCATTGTCTCTGCTATAAGGATTGCAAAATAGTGGTATCACATGAGGAAATGCATAAGTGTTCCATTATATACAAGTATAAGGGTGGAAAGGCCATTAGGAATACCATCAACCATAATATTGGTAATAATAATAATCTACAATGAAATATTGGAAAGGCCATTAGGAATATCGTGGAACAGAATATCGGTAATAATAGTAATCTACAATGAAATATTCTACCATAACATTGATGATGGAATGATAATCTGCAATGAAATATTCCACCGTAACACTGATGATACAAGGAGGGCTTGCATATCATGTACGCAAGATGTTGAATTTCTCTAACATTTGCAAACATTATTTCCACAACAGGTATGATTGAATTTAGATATGTGGACAACAATGCTACACATAGTTGCAGAGGAAATTAATCGCCTTGAAATTAGATATTTTAACAACAGTGCTATACATAGTTATATAGGAAACAAATCACATTACATTGAGCCTTTGTTGAGGTGAGCTCAAAACTAATATTTAAAAGAGAAGCTAACTAGCCTATGTGAGTGCAACAGACACACAAAAAATGACATTTTAATTCATTAAGTTGCATTATGAAGAAGATGAGTAAAAAAGGGTAAGATTCATAAATATGAAACTTAGTGCTTACTCAATATGAACAGAGTGTAAACTACAAGCATACTCATTCATTTACTAAGAAACCTTGATATCAAATCATCTAATGTTAGTTTCTACCACAACAAAGATATCAAATATCTATAAGAATTTTGAATTCATGGCTCAAAAATGTGTAGCTTAATAATTTAGAATACACAAGTGTAGAAGCCACAGACTTGTTAGATTTCTATTTTCCTATTTCTGTCAACGTTGGATAGGCTTAATTTCATGGAAGCGTCAATCAAGATAAAAAATTGAGATACAAACATAAGTAACAGGAGGCCACAATATCTTGTGTACATGTTATGCATAGACTATATCTTTTATTTTAGACTCGTGACTTTGGTAAATAACAACCACATTATTTAAAGCCCAACAATGATACATTATACTTGTCTATATATATTATTTTAATATAAATTTACATCTTTTAATATATTTAATTTTTTTATTTAAATAAAATATTAAATCTTAATAATTGAAATAAAATATTAAAAAGGTAAAAGAGTATCTTGGATAAAAAAGTGAGAGAGCATTTTGGGTAGCATGCCTGGCATGCATGCACCACATGTGCAATCTGCCTGGTGTCCATATCATGCAACCTACCTTAGTGTCCATATCATGTAACCTACGTGGCTATTTCAGGTGGTTTTTTATACCAGCTTTGGTAATAATTTCCTAGTGATTTCATATTATTCTTCTCATCAATTTTATGGGAAGCTTTTGCAATGTAAATCTGACTTTGGTATTTGCTGATTCAGTTATGCTTGATCTACAAAATCAATCACCTGTTCTGCTACAACAACATTTTGTAGAACACTCAGAATCCAGTCGCAAAGATTTACTCATGAGGACAAACACTTCTTTGATAACAGAGTAAGTAGTTTATCCCATAGTGGAAGTAGCATCTAAGGCAGAGAAACATACAATGCTTAGTGGTAGTTTCTATAAGATCTTGCATTTATTGGCTGGCTACTGCAAATCAAACCCCATTTATAATTACGATTGCCTCAATTTTTCGTTACTTTGTGTTTGTCTTTGTGTCAATTTTTTGCATGTCTATGCTTCTTCTGTTCGTGGTAAAGGTTGCTTGGTGGGCTTGCTTATCCAAATCCTTTGCATCATGGCTTCAATCTCAATTTTTCACATGTCTATGCTTGTTCTACTCATGGTAAAGGTTGCTTAGTGTGCTTGCTTATCCAGATCCTTTTGCATCATAGTTTCAAGATGCTTAGTTCTATATCATTATGGGGTAGTTTCCTACACACGAAAACTATAACTGGAAATCTGCAATAGGTTGCTTCATATTTGGTAGAAATTCAATGCTGAGAGAAGGAAATAAATAAACATAGAATTACATTGCATCTACAACTCTAACCAGGGGTTTAAACTAGTAAAACCATGAAAAACTCAGAGCTATATAGAAGAAGTTAATCCTTGTAAGGAGTATGCACTCGACTACGCTTTACAGAATTTGGTCACAGAGAAACACCCAGCTCCACAGGGACCTTTAGGAACTTAAGTAGGGTTTGTCACCTGGATTAATACTTCTGAATTACGGTTTGTCACCTGGCTCCAGGGGCACATTTAGGAACTTATAAATGAAATATTGAGGTGGAACGAAATCAACAGGGATTTGAGGTAGGTTCAATGGGCATTTTGCCAAGTTAATTGGATCCAGGCACTTCAAAGAATGTTTTACAGTGAAAATACTTTTGTTGTGGCAATTTTCAAACTTAAATATAAAGTTAGTTTCAAAATTGTAAATGACATAAAGAACTACATAAAGTCACATAAATTGGTGTTTGAATGAACAAAAATGTCTGATTTAACATAGAATTTTTTATTACAAATATATATTATTTAGGATTATCTTGACAACTCAATATTGTGGTTCTCTGGATTACTAATAATATAGGAGCTAGCCTCAGGCAAAGCCAACCATGGTTCATGGATGAAAAGCTAGGTGTACTGATTTTCACTACAGGTATGGTTTTAGTGTATTTTCATTTCCTGCAACATGATTATGTATTTTCTTTGCTGCAGGTAGGGCTATTTTCTTTTGTCAAGAGGATTGGTGTAGGTTGAACAGCTAGAAAAAGGAAATCTAGTTGGATATTTCATTCATATACAAGAACGAGTTAGTATATTGCTGAACTTTCATTAAGTGCACTTGCTTTCCCATTGTTACAACCGTTGCAAGAATTCACTGCTTACCTTGAGATCCCTCGACAAGCTATTCTCAAATAGAATCGACATGAACGAGGACATGTATGCATTCATTTAAATTTGGGGATTCTGTAGGTTTTGGTAGTAGAGGAGCCATGGCTGCATCGGTTCTCTGCTTCACCAACTGTAGCTTATGCCCCCATTTTTGAATGGTATCGCTGATTTCCTTGGCCTTCAAGTTGGTTTCTTAGAGACTTCTCTGTGCTGAAAGAGTGCCTTCAAAGGTCGAGAGATCGAACCCATGACAATTCTTTGTGCTATGGAGCTGCAAGTTCAGATAAGAAAAACATTAACTATAAGCTCAACTATTGCAGAGAACAATGGGCTAACATGAGCATGGAGGGGAAGAGTAATGAAGCGGAGGGAACATATATTGCATGTATTTCTTATTGTGTGTATTGTGTGGAACAAAGATGGGACAGGAGATAGAGGAGGTGACAAGTGGCATGAAGAACATGAAGGTGGCATGCAGCTGCCACTGGAAGTGGAGGCTTAAAAACTTTGCATAAAATAGTTCAAATGCCTTGATATAAATAAGTTGGAAAAACTTTGATATAAAGAAATTAGCAACTGCATATAAAATCACAAAAATTTGGATAAAATGTTATTGCCGCAATTTTCTCGCACTGGGCCACGTGAAGCCTATAATAAGAGGTATAATGCTTTTAGACTTAAAACTTTAGCTAAAATTTAAGCAAATAAAATTTTTGTGATTAAACTTTGGTTAAAATACAAGAAAACCACCAAAACTTGGGTCAACTAATGAATTAATTGGTGGTCAAATGTTCGATCGAACTCTATAGTCCTTGCTATGCTGGAGGCAGGGACTAATAGTAGTCATAACCTCTGCGGGTTTGACTCTGGGGTGAAGACTCTCAAATCATGTATTTATGCAGAGTAATTTCAACTTTGCCCGAGTTTGTGGCCATGATATTATAGGCAATGACCGATGAGTGTATGCACCATTGTTTTTATCAAATCAATTTCCACTGAAAAACCTTGCAAAATTACTCGATAACACATATCCCAAGGCATCAAAAGCTATCACATCATGTCCATATGAAACAATTAGCATGCACTACATGCCCTTTATTGCCACCTCGTGTTTATGTCTACCAATCACCATGTGCAACATGTTGTCCACATAACCTTCCATGTGTTCTCGATGTCACCAACCGACAACCACATGTCACTCAAGAAAGGGCCACGTGGCCACCCAAAAAGCCAAATACATATGCCACATGTGATGACCACAGGGTGCCACCTATCATCCACATCATCCTCTACAACCAATCGGAACTTGACACGTGTCCTTTACTAACATGTATTTACCATGTTTCATTTACCAAACTTCTACTTGGCCTAATAAAAACATCAATTTTGTGTGGCATGTGTCACCCCACATGTTTCCATGTCACCACCATCACTTATCCACATCATTGACACCTAGCATCTAAGTGGAGGCACTGCTTGTACTGCCACATGTGGGAGCCTATTGCTCGCCACCATTGCTCTCTAGTGTTCATTTAAGGTTTAGTCATTTCATAAACACCTAAGAGCTTATTGCCAACCTCTTGGTGTTGGATTCATGATTGCCATTACACCAAAACCTGTAGGTGTTAGTAAACAGACATATCGCTAGTGTTAAGAACATGCCACAAAACACACGGGAATGTTGGATCAACACCACCATTAACGGGGAGCACAACAATCTCCCCCCTCAATGCGAGCCAGGTGTGTTTCGAACTCGAGACCTTTGTCTTTGATACCACTTGTTGGAGTCACGATTGTCGTTACACCAAAACCCGTAGGTGTTAGTAAAAAGACACATCGCTAGTGCTAAGCACACGCCACGAAACACATGGGAGCGTTGGATCAACACTGCCATTAATGGGGAGCACAACACTTAGTAGGAGGTATAACAAGCTGCCTTTCATCTCCATCACTCACCGTTTATTGCACAGCCTCCTAAGCTTTTGCTTTTGCAATCTCCTATCGAACAGTTTGATAGACTCCGAGGGCTTCTTGCTAGACTCCCTATGACTAGGGGCTATCACTGTGGACATTCCCACCCCATTCGCACTAGAATAATAACAAGTTAGAACATTGCTTGACTTGGGGTGCTTCAAGTTGAGTTTTGTCCTCATTTCTTGGCAGTTAGCCAAAGTGCCATATACAACTAAAAATATCTCCCAAAATATTATCCAACCAAACACTTCTCATGTGATTTTGTATGAATTACCTATAAACTTCCAAAAATAAATAATTAAAAATGTAATTTATATAACATAAAATTACAATTAAAATATAATTAAACAACTAAAATCATTCTAGTTAAAACCTTCATGCAGAATTCAGAGGCTAAACATATTTCCTTCTCAAATTGAAAAGGTGTATCCATTAAAATACAGAAATCAGTTCAATATAAAACAAGAACATTCAAAGACATTTGAATGAATCAATTCCAACAATTATCCCAAATTATAATAAAAACCTTAATCAAGTAAATAAATAAATTTACCATGTGAGCGCCTGTTTGAATTTTCCAATCATTGCAAAATTTCAAGAGATAAACAAAAGTTTATACGACGGGCTTTATTTACGGACACGCGGATCGATTAAATGATGGTCCGTTATTTGCTTCTCTAGAGACAATTTCGTGGTACACAGAAATGGCAATTAGCATAGCTCGATGACAAAAACGCGTTGAAGTTGCCAAGCCAAGATACCAACGAGAGCAATCTTTTCCAAGTATTTATAAGCAACAGCCTTTCACGCAAATTCATATGACATCGTCGATGGATACCAGAACACAAGTATTTTTCTAGTCGGTTTCGCTTTTATTTCTATATGTACATTTTTTTGCACACTGTGAATCAGTTCAATATGATGCAAACATAATAACATTGCAGCACCCATTATTACAGCAAACCTGAGAGAGAATATTAAATCGAAGCACGCCCATACCTATTCATACCAAACTACTGATACAACCCTCAGAAAACTAGAGAAGCAATTGCAAGAGAGACCATTTAAATCAAGCGTAGGACACAGGTAGGCAAGCAATAAGTCACATGTAACGTTTACTTTGGTCGCGGATATCCAATTCCATGGCGCTTCGAGGGAAATAGCAAGAACACCACACTGGACGCAAATCCAACACTTCCAGGAAGAGCCATCAAGAGCGACTTCTTATCCTCTGACAGTGACGGATAAAAGCAGCGGACGACGTTGGTATTCATGAGGGCGACCGTACCAAACACCACAAGTGATAATACAGCGTGCACAAAGTCTGCGAATGTTAGTCTGTACGCAGAGAGATCAATATCACTGTTTGTGTTCAGTGTGCCGAAGAATATCCATAGCCCGTTCTTGGTGGCGATGCCATAGTGTAATTTGCCGTCCTCGTCTCGGATGGTGTCCGTGAACGAATCAAAGTAACTGGAGAGAGCACAAAATCCCAAAAGACCTACGGTTATAATTTTATTTACCTTGTGGCAGTGCCCTTCGTTGGTGAAAGCGGGCGAAAAAATATTGAAAACAAGCACTGTCGCCGTGGGAAGCAATTGCACAAGCTTGGCTAGACTTTCAAGTCCTTTCTGGGCAGCTTTTAGTGCGGTTCTTCTTAATAACGTACTTTTAACTTCTCCACCATCCTCGGCTTTTATTTCAGCTGAAACACTCGATGATTCTGCCATTTCCTTTAATTGATTTTCTTGTATCGCATTCAGCACTTCCGGATGGATATATAGATCAGATTTGGGTCACTGGCGAGATGTTTAGTTTCGTGAAGGAAATGCACATATACTCGGATTAATAATTTTCTCGTAAATTACTAGTTGGAACTGTTCCATTTGCAACCAACTTTATTGAAGGCAAAGGAGACCAATTATATGGTTTCTTGATCGAAATTCGGGTATGCAGCAAGGTACCAAATCATTGGTTGAACTTTAAACGATGGCAAACGTATTTTTTAGCGTGAGAGACTGATTCTAGTTAGGTAAGCAGAACCCGCGACTAAAGAAGGTATCTGAAATCATTGGTGAACACAGACAAGTGGAATATCTGTCTGCGTGTACTCTCCATATATAGGCCCGCACAGGCCTAGCCTAATGAACTAATCTTGTAGTTAAAAGATTTTTTTGGTAATGGCAGAAATTTCGCGTATAGCCACTAATACATTGGAGCTGAAGTTTCGTTCATAGTTTAACTTTGATTTCGTGTATGGTGAAGAATGTATTTTGGGAATTTTGGCTTTATCCAATTATCAATAGACCGAGATCTTCCTAAAAATTAATCAAATTTTCCAATCGATATCAATTAACAGACTTCAAGCAATTGGATAGAAGTTCGATACACGACTCCTTCTATTAATAACACTGGTTGATGATTTGACTGGAGACGGGGGCTGTCATTGTTGCAGTGACAAATGACGAGATGGAATTAAAACCGCAACATATCAAATTATTGTTGAGAATGTATGATTAAACTCTCTCAGGTTGTATTCAAAGACACAACAGCAATTGGAGTATGGATGTGCCGTGCTATCCTTCTCCAGACATTTGGATAAACTGTTTCTAATGTCTATAAACTATGGTCCTTGTAATTCCCAACAGCTTCAGTCACCTTTCTCAACGATATTTCCTCATGTCACGTGAATCGTGATGCACAATTTGAATTATAAACACGGTTTTACGGAATTTATCATATTTGAAGTGCATTGTACAATTGCTGGACGTTTAGCAATGGGTGATGAATGATCCCAAGTTTCACCACTCGCAGAACAAATCTCAGATCCATTTGTTAACTCGTTATTTTCTTTTTTTTGTGAAAGAAGCTGATGGTCAATGGAAGGGTACGAAGAAGTAGTTTTGTTAGTCATTGTATGGTTTTTGAGTCGCCCAATGACGGAGAAACAAACGACTATCCTCTTCCTACTCATAAAGACCAGGATGTGAATGGTCATTCGAGAACAAGTCATTCACATCTAGGATCCAAATCGAAAAGCAAACTGAATCCACGTGTAATACAAAGACACTTCAAATAGCCTATTGCATTTAGAGAAAGAAAACGATAGAGTGGAAATGTCTAACTTATACATATTCCTCCATCTTTGATCTTCATCCACCCCTGCCTTCCTTTAAGTATGTAAATTACCTCAATAGGTTGAAAAACTATGTAATGTAAACCATTTGCTACTAAAAATAGACCCATAACAGTTGAGGGTGAGCACCATATGTATTATTTAATTGGAACTCTAAATGTTAATAGTGAGGACCATATGATCAAATAACTTGAAAATCAAATTTACAAGATTATTTTGATTCTTAGGGATTAATCGGTTATGGAGATTTTTTATTATTATAAACCAAAAAAAATTGGATAAGTAAGTAAATTATCTCAATAGCTTGAAAAACTATGTAATGTAAACCATTTCCTACTAAAAATAGACCCGAAACAGTGGAGGATGAGTACCATATGTATTATTAAATTGGAACTATAAATGTTAATAGTGAGGACCATATGATCAAATAACTTGAAAATTAAATTTACAATATTATTTTGACCCTTAGGGCTTAATCGGTCATGGAGATTTTTTATTATTATAAACTTTAAGAAAATTGAATCTTATGTCTATTGAGATAGGGAAGTTGTTGGCACACAAAGGTCAAGCTTGGGTTTAGAGTGAAACAACCCACAAAACCCCTAAGACGTCAATCCTTTCATATCACTTACGACATTTACGAGGGATTGAAGGAATTTGGATAACTATGCAATGGTGATGGACACAGGGATTATGTTATTATTACTATTCTCAACATAAAAATAATTTTGAAGTATACCTTTAACTCACACAATTAATTAATCATTTATAGAACATAATAGATAAATCAGATCATCATCGGAAAATTCTTCATTACATGCCCACTATCAAGGCTCACTAACTTAATTCAACACGTTAACAGTGTGAAATCCTTATAGTACAACAAAAGATTTCATCAATTAACTCAATGCTTAAGTTTATGTGTAATTCCATACATATATACCTCTTTTATATCACAACTTTAAGTATTTATAGATTTACATTAGGGTGCAAAGACTACAAATAACTCACTTTTATTATGGGAATCAATATTACCAATAAAAATTCAATCTTAGCTTAATGGATTTTTCTATTTTCAATTTTGTGTGCTAACCCTTACCCAAATTTCTTGTGTGAAATCCTTTTGCTTGATGCTCCAATGTGAAGATCCAAAAAATATTTTCTCAAAGTACTGCTCCAACAGGCCCCAAACACTTACTTATGGCTCATCCTGAGCCACTCAATCCTTTTGTTATTCCATCACACCTCCTCCACCTTAATAACCTTCTCTCCTAATCTCTACATTATCTCAAAATTTGGTGCTCTACTTCTGTTTATTTTTCTCTCCTCTAGAACTTGCCCTTAATGTTGTATGTTGAGATTCATTTCTTCCTGGAACCAAGAAATTGCACCTATCTCTTTGACAAATATCTGCATACCACCTCTTAGCATGTGCATGGTTTATTTCTTCTGACTGTTGTAATCGTTGAAACTGCAACCGATTTCTCATTTCTTATTAGTAGGAACACTTCTTTGTTCGTTGGGTGCAACATTCCCATGAACTCTCATAATTACTGTTATTCCTAACTTTCTTGGTGGTCCATATAATTTTGAAAACTACCCCTGTGCTACTTCATTTGGACATGGTATGTTTAATATGCCTTCTATAGACTACAAAATATCTATAAATGCCCTCTAATAGCTTAGCTTTGTCATTCTCTTTTGATGCTCCTATTCTTTGAACTTTCCAATTATTTCTAGCTCTACAACTCTTGCCCTTAACTATTCTTTGGGCACTTTCTACTTTCGATCTATCTTATACATTATGAATGAGTTCAATTATGTTTCTAAAATTTATAAATTATTCCCATTGTGTATCATGATTTAAAATCTATCCAACTTGATTCCATATATGATGTTCTTTAATTATCTCATTATGTATTGCCTTACTGCACATACTTAGGCCAACAAACATCCTATCCACAAGCATTTCTATCATATGTTCTAGTTTGAATATATCCTGGCTATTGTCTTTCACACATTTCATCATAAATTAAATGGAATTTCACTTATTTCATGCCATGGTGTCTATCTCACATGGGTAAACATGACTATTTCGAGTACTTGTTTTTATTTTCTGCTTCCTACCCATCTTTAGTGCTTGGCTATTATTTATCTAAAATCCACAATAATTTGTTTCTGATACGTAGTTTGTTGTCGGAACATGTCATTAAGAAAAAATTTAGGGGCCTAATTTTTCTAATTGACTATTTTTGACCTTTTTCGAAAAAAATATTAGCTAATTTGATGAAAAAAGTGCCTAATTTTTACATATATAATGAATAAATGGATGATATTCACCAAAAATTTTACTTATTTTAATAATAACCACATGTTTTTTTATTAAATATTCTCCTACATTCTTATATGTATGACTTTTCAAACAAAAATAGTTGCCTATAATAGTAGAGATAGGTATAATATTTGAATCATTAAAAAACCCCTACATGTCATACATTTTTTTTATGAAAATTGCACGAACCTTCTTACTATGTGTTAGGTCCCTATAATACTAGTGTAGGTCCCTTATTGTTATTATTAGTGTAGCCCCTATTCTTATTATTGTACCCATGTATTCCCCATATTGCTATTGTTGTGCTCCATAGAAGCCCACTATTATTATTGTTGTGCCCTTACATTATTATTGTGATGTAGGTTCTCGTTATATTGTGACCCCTTAAACTCCTATATATACCAAGGAGGTCTAATCATTTGTTTCATCCAAGAATTTCTCATTTATGTGATTTAAAGGAGGTTTCCCCCTCGAAGAGGCTATTTCTCAAATCATTGTTATATTTCTCTTCATTTTTGTGATTTGGTTGCATAACATTTGATTTCATACCTTTGGATTCTAGGGTTTCGCTTCTTCAAATAGGTCATCTTGGAATTTTTTCTATAACTTTCTTTCTATCAAGCTTACAAAGATGAAATTTCAATCACACAGAGACAAAAATATTGGTGAACTGCGTGTGCAAATTTTATATCTTGGTTCGTTATATTTTCGGAGACATGATCTACGGAAATTAGGATTTTTGTAGGCTCCAAAATTCCATCTCAAAGAGGCGACCTAGGGAAAATTGTTATAACTTTATCTTCTAGCATCATATTTGAATTTCATAAAAAATGACTAAAAGTGCACACACTTTAGTTTTTTTTGTATCATTTTTACAGCCAAAGGTAGAAACAATGACACATGTCACTTCCTAGATGTTTTCTCTACTGAACGAGTCTATAATTAGGACATTGTGAGATATTGGTCATAACATTGACTTGAAGAATTCAATCATTGTCAAACTTATGGCATTGGAAAGAAAACTCAGAGGCCTACCAAAAGAAAACATTTTAGACCTTGTCAATATCAAATTACAAAGATACAATAATTTCAATATCGATCTTCGAAAAGCAAGAAAAAGTTGTTTATTTTCCAAAAAATTGCATAACTTTTGTTTGAAAAATCAGTTTTAAGTGATTCAAAGGGTAATTGAAACACATATATCATTATTTAATTCTAAAATTCCTCTAAAAAAAATGGACACAACTAGTAAGCAACTAGAAAGCTCTACAATGGTGCATGAAGAAGAGGAAGAAATGCAACATGATATATCAAAATTATGACACCAAGTGCAACTAATTTCATTCTCGCAAAGAGTAACCAAAAATGAATTGGAAGTGATGATGAATGTTAATTTGTATGGTTTAACTATAAAAATAAAAACAGACATGGAGGCTTTAAGGATGATTTCAAAGTAGATATGGGAGCTTTCAAATTAAACATGGATGCAATAAATGTCAAATTGGAAGGTTAGCAAAGTTGCTGTAAGAAAGGCTTCCCGATGGTGACAAGGTAATCCATGAAAATCATGATGTGGACAAAAGGAATATGAATTATGATTTTAAAGACTCCAACATTGGGTTTAATATCCACCCCATTCCGAAGATCGCTATGAGGAAGTTTGATGGCAAGGATCCAGTAACATGGATACTACAGATGGAGCAATATTTTGATCTCCATGATGTGCAACACACACAAAATGTATTCATTAGATCTTTATATTTAGAAACTAATAAGTTTGTATGGTATCACTGGCTTTGTTCTCGTAAACTACTTGTGACTTGGTATATTTTTACAGAGGAAATGATATCACATTATGAGGATACAAAGAGCAACTCCTTCTTCAGCCAACTGATAAATGTCAAGCAAAAAGATTCAATGGTGGAAAACATCGAGGACTTCCAAAAGTTGAATATCATGATAAATGATACTCTATAGGAGAATATGAATGATGTCTTCATAGGGACAATAAAGGATAATATCCAACATGAGTTTAGCCTTTGGGAATTTGATACATTGGAGAAGGAATTTAGGGTGGCAAGAAAAGTTGGAAGAAAAATTATGGAAACAAGGAAGTCCTCCACATGCAACTATAAATATGGAAGTGTTGTTTCTCCTAGATTTCCACAACCTAGAAAGTTGACACCACAACAACTGGATGAAATAAGAGCATAATGGCTTTGTTATAGTTGTGATAGAAAATGCACTAAAGGTCATAAGTGTGATGAGAACTAATTATTTTACATATATTGTCAAGAGGAGGGAGAAAATGGACAACAAACATCAAAAGAGGAGGATATACACAAGGAAGCAACCCCATAGAATGAATAAATGAATTCAAACTTATCCTGTAATGCATTGGTGGGAATTACCACTCCTCAAACTCTCAAGATCAAAGGATATATCAAGAAGGAAAAGGTAATAGTGTTGATTGATTTAGGTAGTACCCATAATTTTATTCATTGTAAGATAGGCAAGGAATTTAATTTTCTTCTATATCCATCACTAGTGTGTCAAGTGATGGTTGCAAATGGAGTAGTTATAAATTTCTTTTGGAAGTGGCACAATATCGACCTAAGCATTGGGGAATATGTATTGAATAGTCAAATGCTTCCAATTCTAATGGGAAATGATGATGTTGTACTAGGAGTCGAATGGTTACAATCTTTGGGGATGATAGCTTTTAATTTTCAAGAACTTTCCCTAAATTTTTTTTGGAAAGGAAAGGAACTTGAATTAAGGGGTATCAAAGGAAAACCAAGGAATATAATCAACTCAATTGCATGAAAAATATTCTGAAGAAATAAAAACAAGGTGTAATTGCATAATTATTCTCACTAGATGTTCAAACATTGAAATAATCTATTTCTCCAGATCTCCAAAAAGTCTTGGACAAACATTCTAAGGTATTTGAGTCTCCCAAAGGCCTCCCACCTATCCATGATAATGGTCATGCTATTCACTTGGTTCACGGAAGTGTTCCTCCAAACATTAAGCCTTACAGATATCCCTAGGCCCAAAAGAGTGAAATTGAATGTATGGTTGCAGAAATGGCTAGAGGTCACTATAATTTAGCCTAGTCAAAGTTCTTTCTTTGTTCTAGTATTCCCATTCATATTATTGATGAATTATTGGATGAATTACATGGAGAAATTTACTCCACCAAGTTGGATATTTTTTGAGGATATCATCAAATTAGAATTAATACTAAATACATTAAGAAAACAACATTCATAACTCATGAAGGTCATTATGAATTTTGGTCATGCCTTTTGGCCTTACTGATGCACTTTCCACATTTCAATGTTTGATGAATTCCACTTTCAAACCCTTCCTTAGAAATTTTGTGTTAGTATTTTTTTATGATATACTAATCTAAAGCAAGTCTTGGAAGGATTGTATTCAACTTGTCAACATGGTGCTCAAACTATATGAGGAGAAACAATCAAATGCAAAAAGCTCCAAATGTTTTTTTTTAGTACAAGAGGTGGAATATTTGGGTCATATTGTATCTGATGAGGGTGTTAAGGTAGACCCTAACAAAATTAAATCCATTAAGGAATGGGAAATCCCCACAAGCCTAAAGCATCTTGGAGGATTTTTTGAGTTGACATGGTATAATTGCAAGTTTGTTAAGAATTATGGGGGAATAGTAGCACCTATAACAACATTACTGAAGAAAGATGCATTTTCTTGCACTCCATAAGCAACTAAAGCCTTTGAACATCTTAAAGCAGTAAGGTTCCAAGCACTGGTCTTAGCTATGCTAGAATTCAAAAAAACCTTTATTGTGGAATGTGAATCCTCATGAAATGGAATTGGTGTTTCTTTAATGGAATATGGAAGACCCATTTCTTCTGAAAGTTGTACAATGAAGGGAAATTATTTATACAAACATATTTATTAGAAGGAAATTTTGGCAATACCACATGCACTAAATAAATGACGACCTTACCCAATGGGAAGGAACTTCAAGGTAAAAATAGAGCGTGATACCCTTAAATACTTTTTGGAACACATATTATATTTAGAAGAGAATCAAAAATAGGTCACAAAGATGTTGGGTATTGACTTTGATGTCATCTACAAAAAAGGGAATAAAAATTTTGTTGCAGATGCACTCTCAAGAAAAGATGAGGATGTGAAAAAATTGCTTTGTTCCATTTCTATTATCCAACCAAATTGGATTAACAAAGAAAGGGGTGAATTCGAAGAATGATGAAGTGGTGTGGGAACTCATTTGAAAGTTGTTGGAAGATCCAAGTACATATGATATATTTGTTTGGGAAAATGATTCATTAGGGTACAAAAATCGTTTGTATCTTTGTAATAATTCCCAACTCAAACAAATATTCTTTCAGAATTGCACACCTCCCCCATAGGAGGGAACTCAGGGTTTTTAAAAACTTACCACAGGGTAGGAAGGAAATTTTTTGGGATGGCTTTAAGTCTGATTCAGAAGTTTATGGTGGAATGTATGGTTTTCCAACAAAGTAGAGTTGAGACAATTAAAACCCCAGGTTTTTTACAACCTTTATCCATTCCAAGTCAACATTGGGAGGAGGTCTCATTGTGTTGTATCACAAGTTTACCCAATTCTAAAGGAAACAATGTCATC
>APFE030268485.1:36641-74061 GCA_000404065.3 Pinus taeda | reverse complement strand
CTCATGTTGACAGGGTATTATCGCAATTTTTTAAAGAATTATGGGAGAATAGAAACACGTCTAACACCATTTTTGAAGAAAGATGGCTTTTCTTGGACTCCAAAAGCAACTAAGGCCTTTGAACATCTTAAAAATTAAATGTTCCAAGAACCAGCCTTAGCAATGCCATATTTCACAAAAACTTTTTTTGTGGACTATGACACATTAGGAAATTCAATTGGTGTTGTCTTAATGCAAGAAGGAAGACCCATTGGTTTTGAAATTTCTCCAATCAATGGAAAGTATTTACACAAACCTATTTATCAGAAGGAATTGTTGGAAATACTACATGCACTAAAGCAATGACGACCTTATGTAATGTGAAGACACTTCAAGGTAAAAACAAATCATGATAATATTAAATTCTTTTTAGAACAAACATTATCTTTAGATAAGAAAAAATGGGTCACAAGATGCTATGTTATGAATTTTCATTATATACAAAATAGGGAAGAAAAATGTTTTTGCAAATGTTCTCTCGAGTCTAAAGGATGAGGATGTGGAAGCATTGATTTGTGACATTTCTATTATCCAACCTGATTCGATAATCAAAGCAAGGGATGAATGGAAGAATAAATAAGAGGTGTGGACAATCATTCAAAAGTTACAACAAGATCCCAGTACATCTAAGACATATAGCTTGAAAAATGATTCATTATGGTACAAATATCACCTATATATTTGTAAGAATTCCCAACTCAACCAAAATATCCTTTTGGAATTGCACACCTCCCCCTTAGGAGGGCACACTAGATTTTTAAAAAGTTACCACAAGGTTAAGAAGGATTTTTTTTTGGGATGGCCTTAAATCTGATATTCAGAAGTCTGTGGTAGAATGTTTTTTTTGCCAACAAAATAATGTTGAGACAATTAAGACACTAGGTCTGTTGCAACCTTTAGCCTTTCCAACTCAGTTTTGGGAGGAGGTCCCAATGGATTTTATCACCAGTTTACTCTATTCTAAAGGAAAGAGTCTCATCATGCTGGTAGTTAATAGAGTTACCAATTATGCACAGTTTTGTACATTATCTCATTCTTTTAAAGCCAATATAGTTTCTACTATAATTATTCAAATAATTCAAAATCTACATGGAAGCCCAAATATTATTGTAAGTGACAAAGGTTCCATTCTCACTGGAAACTTTTGGATAGAATTATCTTCTTGTCTTGGTACTCAATTATCTCATAGATCATCTTATCATCCTCACTCTGATGGGAAAAATGAGATAGTAAACAAATGTTTAGAAGGATATCTTTGTTTCTTTGTATCTGATAAACAAATACAATGGGTTAAGTGGTTACCTGTAGTTGAATTATGGTATAACACTTCCTTCCATACTGCAACAACAATGACCCTATTTATGGCACTTTATGGATATCATCAACCATCCATCATATCATTTCTAAAAGATAATTCTAAGGTTCAAGCAGTGGAATATCATGTTCAACATCGATAACAAGTTCTCTAACTCTTAAAGGATAACCTCATTCTGGTGCAAAGTCGAATGAAGCAACAGGCAGATGAACATCACAGTGAAAGAAGTTTTGATGTATGACACTGGTTATTTTTATAGCTACAACCATACGAATAAATTTCCATCAACCAAGCTAAGAAGGATAATAAATTATCACCCAAGTATTATGGTGCCTACAAGGTGATTCAAAATATTGGTACTATGGTATACAAATTAGAGTTGCCTACATCTTCTCGAGTACACCAATATTTCCATGTTTCATGCCTAAATAAGGTTATCGGTAAGAAGATCCCAGTTCAAATAATGTTTCCAGAACTTGATTAAGAATGAAAAATCATATTTTAGCCTGAAGCAGTCATGGAAAATAGAACATCACAACTACAAAATCGATTAATTTTAGAGTATCTCATTAACTGGAAGAACTTACCTGCTAAATATTCCACATCAAAGCATGAAAATGTTATACATAAGCATCACAAACTAATCAAGCATTGAGGACAACACTTTTTTGAAGGAGAGGGGCATGTTAGGTCCCTATAATACTAGTGTATTTCCATTATTGTTGTTATTAGTGTAGACCCCCTATTGTTATTTTTGTGCCCATGTATGCACCATGTTATGATTGTTGTGCCCCATAAAATCCCACTATTGTTATTATTGTGAATTTACATTTTTATTGTTATGTCTAATTTTATTATATTGTGACCCCTTAGACTACTATATATATGAAGGAGGTCTTATATTTTTAATCATACAATAATTGTGAGTTGTTTTCATAACATGCAGGATAAGGATTCGTATTGTCCATAATTTCAATTACCTCAAAATAAACAATGGTGTTTACTCCATCAATATTCACACTTCTACCATTGAAAACCAACCAAAAGGAAATATTTTGTATTGGTTGGTCATTCTCAATCCGTTAGGTGACTAGACTAAGTTTGGTCTTCCCATCATCTCCCATGTCTTCTTAGGAGGAATTTTCACATCTGAACTAAGGTCTAGGATAATATGATCCATATCATATGCTTTGATCTATGAATTAAGCCTTAATTCCATACTTATCCTATTCTTGCTCATAAATTTCTTAATTTTTCATTTTGTAGGTGTTTCTAATTCTTGTGTCCACTAATCGGTCATCCCATGTAGCTTATCCAAAGTTGATCTATCCCTTGTTAAGTATAAAACAAGTTTCAAAAAATTCATGATGGAACTCACCTCTTCAGCCCATTCTCTTGGTGCATACCTGTCATATATAAGTGGCATGCCGTATAATGGTTTCTCTTTCTGTATTGTCAATCTTGATGAACCCCATTTCATTGTAACTAATTGTCTTATGGCTTCCTTATAGGTTTCTTTTTCATTTACTGGTTCAAACATGGGAGGTGGGCCTATACCTTTTCTTGCACATTGATAATATTAGATACCTTATACACTTGCATCTACTCCTACCATTTCTCCTCCATATATAATTGATCATCCTTTTGGAAGATCTGTGTGCTCTTTAGTAGTTGTCATTTGCCCATTTTATTCACATTTTCTCTTTCTACTTTACAATAAGTTGGGGACATTCTTTCATAGCATGGTCTAGTTATTTATAGTAGGTACATGTCATGCAGGGGTTAAGGAAATCCCTTGTAATATACATTCTCCCACAATTATAAAAAATTATTAGTCCCTTTCCTCATCTAAATCCTCCTCTATCTCTACTAGGAAATCCTTGTCCCTTTCCCTACATTCCTTCACCTCTTCCTTTATTATATGCTTTGGGTATGTTATAGTTTGACATTGTAACTTCATACCCTTCTGCGTACTATACCATAAATGTATCTATATTTTTCTCTCTCATTAAATCCAATATCGGATAATTGTGTATTTCATGTCCTTTTGACTTGAAAAAGCCACAAAACAAACTCTTAACCAAGATTTGATGCTTTTGCATCATTGGGTGGGATGTTGGTATATGTCCCCAAAATCTAGAAACCTTACACCATAGTCCCATAACTTTCATTATATGGATCGGATCATTATATTATTTTTCATCCATCTCAATTGTTTTAGAGTAAAAAAAATGGAGGAATCAACTCACAAGACCATTTTTACCAGCAGGGCCCAGTTTAGCACATTGGGGCCTTAAACCTTACAGGGGATTTTTGAGGCATCAAAAACAATTTTTTGGGGTAAAATTTTGTCACTTTATTGTAGCACATCTTTCTCATGTTATATAGATATATACCTTTCAAATGGTGCAAGAATCGCCAAAATCAGAGTGTGTATGGAAAATGTATGCCACTGAGAGGTTGACCTTCCTATTTTCACCACAATAATTCAATATGATGTCATGTCAGCCCCCATTATTCATGGAAAAAGGGCTAGCCATATGATTTCGATGGAGAAAACTATAAAAGAGTCCACATTGTAACTTTGGTTAAGAGTTGAGGTAGTCAAACTGTAACCACCCCATCCCACATTTACCCAAATTCACATGCTTGCCAAGGTAAACATGAGACAAGTGTCACTATGACCTGTCTAGACCTCCTAGTTCCTGTTAAGGAAGTGGGGCCTACAAATGAGACTCACTAACCTTCCTCAAGAAACACCACCCTAAGTGAAGAGTCCCAGAACCCTTTTTCTCTTACCTAAACCTATAACCACACCCTTTTGATTACCATCATGTGGTTGTTAGGCTCCAACCAGACTCACAAGACTTTCATGATGTGGTTATGACCTCAGATCTATAGTTTTGTGCCTATGGTCGTGAGATCTAAGCCACTTTTCCAGGCTAGTAACCATACCATTGAACAAAACTTCCTATAACTTTACATAACCATATTTCACATAATGACAATTTTAATCATTCAATCTTGAAGCTAGAAATTGACCTATACTACCTATAAAACACTATACATTTCATTAAACAAATGGAAAACATTTAAGCTACAGGTCATGAATGCATCTTTTATCATAAGTTGATGCTCTTCGACTGAGAATCACCAAGAAGGATCTATGCCCTCTCTAGCCAGCTGTAATAGAACTTGTTAGTATATGCATTCGTTAACCAATCATATATTCATCAACATGTCAAGAGCCAAAGATAATACAAATCATATAACTAGCAAATAACCAAAAAATATCCAGAATGGAAACCATGGGAACTCAACCATAATATCACCAACGTAATCACTAATAGTATTGAGGATCATAGTAGAAAAATTAACTCTTATTAATAGATGAAAATTACAACCAATTCAGGGACTTCCATGTACCACTCAAACGTAGATTGGGATGAACCAAATATCTCTTTCACCCAATCACCCACACGCCATATTCCAACAATGAATGTCGGATCTCATGGAATAACCAAGACTAAACCAAACCAGGACTTATAGAGGCCAAAAAACCTCAACCCTCAACCAATGTGATTCCACCTCTATGGTTGGAAATCACTAACATCAACCAAATCAGTCTCTAACCAAGTTTTCCAAGGCCTAAGGTACCAGTAACTCAACCCAGAACCTTCCTGGTCTGTAGAGCATTTTCCCAACTAGGTTCCTGTTGGACACCCAATCCTCTAAGGGTTGGTGTGGTAGCTGAATAGCGAGAAGGAGTCCAAGGGACCCTTGGAATATGAAACCAAGTGTCACTCCTATGTATTATAAATACGTATCATTGCGAATAAGAAATGCAATCTCATGTTTATCTTTCCTATTTTGTCTCTACCATGTCTATGTTTAACATGGTATTAGAGCGGGCGTACTGCTGCCCTGCTCCAATTTGAGCCACTTGTGTTGTGGCCTCTCTGTGCATGTTAGTTCTGCTTTCCTATAGATAGAACTCCCATTATTGTGTGCATGTCTATTTCATACACTACACTGTCCGAGTAACCTCTCTCAGCAAGATTTGTGCTGGGTTCTCTATCCACTCCTGCAAATAGCAAAAACGCACTTGCCTAGACGCTGCACTTGAGCGCCCTACTAGAGGTGTGCAAAATCATAGAAGAAGGCATAGAAGAGTGTTACAAGTTTGCACATAGACAATATTGGAGAAAACCTTGACAATGAAGGTATAACTGTAAGGCTCCCAAAAACCTAATTATTTATGAAGGAAGCATAAAGGCATGAAGAAATCAAGAAACAGAGTGGAGATCAAGATCAAAACAATTGAAGACCATAAGGCAAGAACAAATACATAGGTATAAAGCTGAATAGGCTATTACGTAGTCCGAAACAAAATAACGTAACAATGTACAGTAACAGTTGGATCAATTGGATCAATGGACAGGGTTGATGGAAGATGAGCGATGAAGATCTTATCACAGGAGATTAAGTTAAGAAATGGATAGATCACATCATGGCATGTGTCGACAGAAGGTTGTAAAACGTGTTGAATAATGGAGTGGTTTCCGTAGGCCGTAAGAAGTGTCTCATGCACTTTAAAAGCTATAAATGGTATTCTACAATTTCATGTGATTAACCTGAGGGGTTGAAATGTAGCACACGATGGAAGGAGAAAACCACTTTTCTTGTGTGCTCTCGACCTAGTATCTCTCATGCAAGATTTCATGCGAGACTATGTGATCACTGTTGGATTGAGGTAGGATAAATAAACAGTGGAGATTGGCCAGGCTAGTTGGCGCGAGTTACTACACGATAACCATCGGATTGAGGAATGAGATCGATGGCGAAGATTTGATGCGCTAAGGAGAGCATCAATATATGTGAAATGGTTTTTGGAATGGAAGAAAGTTAAGGTTTAGGTGTGCTTTAAGAAATATTTCTATTATATGGGAATTAAAATAGAAATAAGCAAGATTAATGTACTATGGTTTAAGTTGAGTTTTAACCAAAGTCTAAAATCCATGGTATGGTTAATATGCGTGGGTAATAACAATTAACCAAAGATTATGAAGGATTTATAAGGTTCTGCTCAAAGGTTTATAAAGGTCCAAACTTTGGATAGTTAAATAAAACATTTTTCACATATAGTTTATTGAAGGAGAATAAAACCTTGACTTGTGAAGGTTTTACTAAGTATGGAATTTTGAAATTCCTAGGACATGTATATGACATGCATTTTATATGCATATTGTGGATATGTGCAGCTTAGGCTGCATTATTGTCAAAAGTTACATTGTATGGTGATTTGTCTCCAGTTGAAAGCATTCTCTGTTGTGGAAATCATCTGAGTGTCATTTTGATATGGGCATTATAATCGAGGTAGATAGTGATTACAAAATGTTTTAAAACTATTGAGTTTCAATCCACATATCTTCATGCCCATGACCTGTAAATAGGATTGGCATCACCAACGCTTATGTAGGAAGTCACCACCGAGCTAAGGAGGAGTACCTCTATCTTGAAAATTGAAATCCTGACCACTGTTTGGCTCCGTGAGAGCTTTTGTAACAAACATTGTAACAGAGAATAATGTCAACGAGGCTATCGATATCTGAAAGCTTCCCATGTTTTTGCGCATGTGAGAAGCTTGCCCCATTAATGAATGGCCGATAAGAGTCATTGAATTTAGTACTATTTAAATTTTTGAATTTGGTCTTATAAATTGCAACCTAAGAGATTAAATGTAAGCTGCAACAAGCTTGGCTTGGTTTTGATGCACTGAATACATTTGAATATACCAAGAATTGTGGCAAGTTTTAGAGTGATCATTGATTATATTGCAAAATTTGGGTGTATTTTGGCCATTGTGAAAAATTATCTTTTTTCATTTTGTTCAACAAGGTATCTTTGGTTATTGTTGCGACCATTTTAGCCATATAATTTGAGAGACTTATCTAATTTGTTTAATGAAAATGACTAGAATTAATGCAATAGTGCAGTTCTTGAAAACTTTGATACTGTCTACTTCTAATGACACATTCCAAATCAGCAAAGGCTCTCCCTCAGAAATTCAGACTTGTCTACAATATGCACAAGAACAGATTGTTTTTTTGCAGCTTGAATCTCAACTACAAAAGGAAGAATTACGGTAGTGGAGTCATCATTCTGAACTTGTTTCTATTCAAAATATTGAAATAGACTCCCATAAGCGAAAAGACAATAATGTTATAGTTGATTTAGATCTAGTGCCCAATAAAGCAGAAGAGTTACATACAGATGCAAAAGTTTGGTTTGTACTTCCCAGGCCCATCATCAGTCCTTAGGAAGAGCTTGTTAGCAACAAGCACAGAACATGTCTTAGATAAGATAAGGAGGTTTTCTTTCATATTCCAAATTACTCAAAGCCCATTCATTTTCCTAGTGTTGGATTCCTTCATGACAGTTCACCTTAAGTTGTTCCAAATTGTGAAATGCCAACACTATTACCGAGTTGGCCATATGAAAGATCATTGTTTTGATCTTAATCCATATAAGCACTGTCATAAAACAAATCATTATTCAAACATATGCTTCAGAAAAAAACCTCCTACAAAAACAAAGAATCATCTTGGATGGATCACTTCTTGGAAATGGGAATCAACAACCAAGAAGATAATTCAGTCATATGTCCAAACTTGTTCTAGAGTATTGAACAATCTTGCAGTTGAGTTTTATGCATCATCTCACCTTGTATTTGACAGGGGGCAAATGGTGGTCATCTACAAGCTTCAAAGCCACATCAAGCGAGCCTAAGCCACAAACTGCCATACCAGATTCAAAGTTGTAGCCAGAGACAAGTATTCCCCTGAGCATGCCTTCAATCAGTGATACCTCTTCAAAGAATAGGGGAAAATTCCTCTACCAGAAGACTTCATCTTATTTCCTATTTTGGAAGAGTTCCATGAATTGCATTAATCATTCCACAGTTGTTGGTCATCCTTAAACCATCACAGGTTGAGACCTCCCTTTCTAGGTTGAGGTTATCCCTTTTATTCAGGGTGAGACCTCCCTTTCTTGGTTGAAGGTTTCCCTCTCCAAAACATCAGGAGCGCTTCCTCTAGCAGAATACTTGAGCTTCATGCTAGACTTGGAAGAGTTTTGGGAACTGCACTAAGTGTTCCAGGGTTGGTGGTCATCCTTAAACTGCTGCCGTTTATACCAACATTTCAGAGAGCACATTCAGCCTAGTGTTGCCATGCATTTTTGCACATTTTTTATTATAGATCTCTTCTTGGACTCATACATAACTCGTCGGATTAAGGGGGGGAATGTTGGATACCTAATGCTCTAAGGGTTGGTGTGGAAGTTGAACAACCAAAAGGAGTCTGAGGGACCACTTGGAATATGAAACAAAGGGTCACTCTTATGTACTATAAATATGTTCACTGTGAATAAGAAATGCAATATCATGTTTATCTTTATTATTTTGCCTTTGCCATGTGTGTGTTTAATAGTTCTAAGGACTAGTAGCTCAACCCACCAAGGGCTCCAGAGCATTTGTCCCAACTTAGGTTCCAAGACTAGTAACTCAACCCAATTTATTACAAGGCATTTGGATCATTTATTCCAACCTACAACCATAGGGAAATTGAGTACTAACAAGAAAAAAAAACCAGTTGAAAAACCCACAACACCATGGCTATTGAAGAAATGGCAAAGAAAGTCTAAACCCACTATCAATCCAAGTAAATCTCCATGCTAGTGACAACACATAACTAGAAAATCACATGCATACACCATGGATCTGTAAATCAACAAGGAAATCACGCATGCAACATGTTAACTACCAACCAGTCTAGTTGTAGATATCGATCCAAATGTTCCCTTGCACTCCCTCCTTTCCTTTTTCCTTCTTTCTCCTAATCCAAGTGAATACTATAGTGATCCAAGCATGCTCCAATAAGGATATAAGTGTGCAAGAGTGTGAGAAAATGACAACACCAAAACTAAACTTATAAAAGATGTGAACTGATCCTTAGAAGTCTTTTTAACATCGAGGCCTCTATTTTCTTCATTTTCTTTCATTTTTCCTCTAATTTCCTTAACATGAAAATTTTTGTCTCTTTGCCTTCCTTTTCTCCTATTTTCCCTTATCATGAATAAAATTCCAATTACTTCCTCTTTTCCTTTATCAACTAATATGCTAATTTCTATAGCCATTAATTAATCACAAGTGATTCCTATCACTATGATCTTCCCAATATTTAGCTTGGAATATGTGTCCCATGACCTTGGTCTTATCCTTTTTACATGGAAAATCAACCAATGGTTGTTACAAACCCCTCCCCCTTAGTGGAATATTTTTCTCGGTGTTTTGTGACACCTATGACAAAAAATCTATTGAAAATAAAAACGTAATGCCCATGGAGATTTATAACATATCTTATTGTGGTATTGCCATCTTGCTGGAAAGGAAAAAAAAATACCACTTATTGGAGCTTTATTACACTCTTATTGTGGTATTGTAAAAAACATCATAATTATATCTATATATATATATTATATATATAGATATATTATATATATATATATATATATATAATATATATATCTTTTTATATTTATATATATTTTTATTTATCTATATATATATATATATATTATATATATATATAATAGATATATATATCGATATAGAATATATACATATATATACACATATACCAAAAAATCATTTTCTTGAACCAACAAAGAATGAAGGATACAACTCCTGCACGTGATCCATCATCTTCCATGTAGCTTCATCAGGCCCAAAGTACTTCCATTTCACTTTAACTTTCTCGATTTCTCTATTCCAAAGCATGAGTGATTTTTGCTGCAATATTCATTATGTTTCTTGCTATAATTCTCCCTCTGGTTCCACCTACAATATATACCCGTCAATCACATGATGAACATCCTACACATACCTCTTAAGAAATGAAACATGGAATACATCATGGACTTTCACTTTCAGAGGAATTACAAGTCGGTAGGCCACTAGTCCAATTGTCTCAAGGATATTAAAAGGCCTGCAATACCGAGGTGTCATCTTGGCACATGATCCAATTCTCAAGGAGCTCTTCTTGGGCTTGATGCACAAGTACACATGCTCCCAAATCAAAAGCTCCTTAAATTTCATGTGATGATGTGCATAACTCTTATGCCTATCCTATGGTGCCTTCAAATTCCTCTCAATAACCTACATTTCATGTTCCATCTCTACCAACATGTTCGATTCAATCAACACTTTATTTAATGGATCACTCTAGCTAATAGGAGCATTACAAATCTACCCATAAATAAGCTCAAATGGGCTCATCTTCAGGGACTCCTGATACCCATTAATATAAGAAAACTCTACTAGTGGAAGATACTCCTCCCGATTCCTTTGCTGATGCATGACATACATCATCAACATATCTCCAGGAATCCTGTTGACCCTCTTTGTCTGTCCATCTGTCTATTGCTGACAAGCTTTGTCAGAATCCAACTCTGTCCCCAATCCAGCAAATAACTCCTTCAAAAAACCTAGATGTGAACTTCGTATCTTTATCTGATATGATCTCACTATAACCTTAATGAAAATCTAAGCTACCTCCCTAGCTAAATTCGTGCTCTTAATTGCAATGAATTGAACTAAGTTACTTAAACTTTCAGCCAAAACCATAATAGAATCATGTTTCTTTGATGTACTTAAAAAACGTGTAATTAAATCCATGAAAATGACCTCGCATTTCCAGTCTAGAATTGGAATTGGCTAAAATAAACCACTTGGATGCTTACACTTTGCTTTTACCTCCTGACAGTCCAAACATCTCACAACAAACTCAACCACCTCTTTCTTCAAGTTTGGCCAATGGTAGAGTTTATTAACTATTGTCAATGTCTCTTAATAACCTAGGAGATGTAAATATGACTTGACATGAAACTACGTCAAGGTAAGCTTCTTGAGCTCACTTCTATCTGAAACATAAATCCTCTTCTTGAATCTCACCAAGTCATTTGTTTCGAGGTGATGCTCCTCATCCCTATCACCTTCACCCTGCTATTGTAACTTGTGCTTCAGCTGCTAGTACTTGCCATCATGTTGTCATGCTTGCAAGATCTACTCCTACAAGTAAGTCCCATAAGAACTTAATACTTCAATGAGATTCACCTACAATATTCTATTAAGAGTATCCATAGCCTTGTTCTCCTTGCATTTAATGTGATTGATCTCGAAATCAAAAACGTTGAGGGTAACCAATCATCTAGCTTTCCTAGAATTTAGATTGGGTTTGTCAAACAAATACCTTAGTCCACTATGATCATTGATCAAGATGAACCTCCTGCAAAGAATATAATGTCTCCACATATTCAAGGCATGTATGATAGTTGCCAACTCAATATCATGAGCCACACATTTCTACTAATTCTCATTCAAATTCCTTGACTCATATCATACCACCCATCCTTCTCACATTAGGAATCTTCCAAGTCCTCTCTTGCAAACATCTATACAAACCAAAAGCTCCTTATAAGGATTTGCAATCTTCAATATTGATGCATTTGTAAGAAAATTCTTCAACTCCTCAAATCTAGTTGCACACTCTTCAATCCATTCAAACTTCTTTCCTTTTGGATGCAAAGATGTATTAGGATAGGCAATCCATGAGAAATTCCTGATGAATCTCTTGTTGTAACCTGCTAGTCCCATGAATGATCTGACCTCATCCACTTTCTTGGGAGTTTCCCATTCTATGATAGCTCTAGTATTTTTTGGGTCCACTACTATACCTTCATTGGAAACAACATGCCCCAAGTAATGAACTTCATTTTGAAAGAAACTATACTTGCTAAGCTTGGCATACAATTGATTCCCTCTCAACAATTTTAGTACTACTACCAGTTGCTCTGGATGCTCTTCCTCATTCTTAGAATATATCAGTATATCATTAATGAACATTATCACAAATTTATCCATATAATGATGTAACACACTATTCATCAAACACGTGAAAGTAGCTGGAGCATTAGTAAGACCAAACCAAACTACCACAAACTCATAATGGCCATACCTCATATGAAATGTTGTCTTGTAGGTGTCCCCTTCTTCGATGTTTACCTGATGATATCATGATCTCAAACCAATATCTGATAACACCGCATCTCCCTTCAACTAATCAAGTAAGTCATCAATAATCATCAAAGGATACATGTTCTTAATCGTCACCTTGTTCAACTTCCTATAGTCAACACACAACTTGAGAATACAATCCTTCTTCATCACAAACAACACTTTTGCACTCCATTGAAACACAGTTGGCCTATTGTATCCCTTATCAAGAATTTCCTTAAGCCACAACTTCAATTCCACCAACTCTAGAGTTCTCATCATGTAAGGTTCCTTTGATCTTTGTGCTGCTCCCTATTTAGTCAATTTAGTATGTCCTAAATTGCTACATTAATTATCAATCTGGGAGTCATAAACTGATGAAGTGTGGCACACTATATGCGCAAGACAACCTCTTTCTTACTTTTTATTGTTTTCAATTTTATTTTTTTTGGGGGGTTTTGTCTTTGTTTGTCTCCTAATGTGAATGGAAATCTTATTCCTAAGTTTTAAGAATACTTTAGAAGGGAAGTATGGAAATATATTGAAGGTAGTTATGTCCCCTGTGATAACTTCCAAAGATTAACACTTCAAAGGATCTCAAAACATACTAGTGATGAAATTTGTACTTGAACAAGAATGTAAATGCACAACTATTCAAATCAAACAAATGATGAACTACTGATCATGAAATCACTGTCTCTATTGCTCATCTAAATATAGAAATAAAATTTAAGCTATTGCACTCAAACAAACCAAAAATTGCAGACTAATGAAAGTAAAATCAATTCACTTCACTTATAGTCTGATAGCTCGCCAAGTAGCTTTTCGGGGTTAAGCCATGGCTCTGGAGATAATGTCAATAACATGAATAATTGATATCTAAATTACTTACTTGCAAATGAAAGTAAAATCAAGTCACTTCACTTATAGTCTGATAGCTCGCCAAGTAGCTTTTCGGGGTTAAGCCATGGCTCTGGAGATAACATCAATAACATGAAGAACCTGATATCTAATTGCAGAAATGAAAGTAAAATCAAATCACTTCATTCATAATCCAATAGCTCGCCAAGTAGCTTTTCGAGGTTAAGCCCTGGCTCTGGAGGTAATGTCAAATGTCATGAAAAACCCGATATCTAATTGTAGAAATGAAAGTAAAATCAAATCACTTCATTCATAATCTGATAGCTCGCCAAGTAGCTTTTTGGGGTTAAGCCATCGCTTTGGAGATAATGTCAAATGTCATGAGGAATTTGATATCTAAACTAAATAACAACAGCAAATAAATAAGACTGAAATCAAAGCATGAAAGCTAAAAAAAAGAAGTCAGTAGAGAGGCCAATCTCATGTCACTATTTATTGCAAAAATTATATGAAAATGCTTGAGCATAACCTATCCTAAAACACACTGATCAGTGTTAGCAAAAATATACAATGCTCGAAAATCATGTACAGGAATGAAACACTAACACCATAACTGAATTATGAAATATACACAGGTGAACAAGATATGAAATATCTACAATGAACATAAGAAAACAACACATGAAAACATTACAAAAATAGAGAAACAAAACCTTAGCCAGCAGGGGCCCTCTACACGAACTTAGTTAACATGTTGTCAGTCCAAAATTACGCTCACATAGTCATATGAAACAAAGTCTTTTTATATTGCAAAACAGAGGAAGGATCCTCTCGTTACAACAATAGGACCAATGTTACGACAAAGTACATAAACTAATAGCAAGACTATAAAAAAAACTAGCTACATGTGTTTTCAAACACGTTATTTATAAAGGAAATTACATAACTGTTTTTCCTATGAAACACCTTCTGTAGAGGACATGTAAAAAGATAGAACCAGTGGGCTTAGCGTATTGGTTTCCATGATCACTCAATCTACCAAAAGGTGGATGTTGGATTTGCATCGTGGAGGAAATTTATAGCTGTCAAAATGGATCCACGGATCTAGGAATCGTCTTGCACCTTTCACGTGTTGAAAACATAGAACTGTTTGCTGTAGAACTCCTTGTTTGACCATCATTTGACCAAGTCTTTCCTTTACGAATTTGGCTGAACTGATACTGCCCATGTGCCTCATTTCACTTGCCGACACCTGTAACCTAGAGATCAATAAAAATAGCTGCGGAATCACGAGTCAACTGCGGAAAGTGGCTTCATTCCGCAGCTGATGAGAAAAATCTAAGTCAAATAGAAAACACAAAAATATAGTTAGAAAACCACTTAAATGCACTTTTAGAATCAGTATGTAATGATCTTTGATAGCTTATGAGGCACTAATGAGGGGAAAAAGTTCTAGGAAAGTATGTAGAAGAGAGTTAGTTTCAGGGCTCAACACTCCCGACATCAATTCAATAGAAAGTTCCACTTCCCTATGAGTTGGTGACTCTGAAATATTTACGAGAAATACACCTTCAAACTGCTGCAAAACTAGATACCTCTTCATAAATTCCTGAACGTTAATGCCCTTCCCTTTGTCACCGAAAATACGAGTTTCAAATAATACACATAATTTCCTACATGGATATAACAATTCTCATATATGTAGGCTTATTCTTAGCCTACAAAATTATTCTCTCTCCATCATCATCGATGCACTCAATAACCTTGTCATAGCAATGTACCTTAGTCCTATTAGTGTACAAACATTTCATGCCCAAAAACACACTATATGAAACAAAAGGAAGCACATTTAGGTGTGCTAATGTGGACATACCATAAAACTCAAATGAATGACATCTCAACCAGTGATGAACTGTTTTCTTGGTACCTATAGCCAACTACACCAACCAAGATCCTACATGTACTTATTTATTCAAGAAACACTTATCCACTAGGTCAGGACTGATACAATTATAATTAGATCTAGGGTTAATCAATATAGAAACAACTTGATCACAAAGCTTACCTTCCACCTCAATAATAAACAACCGATTATAAGCTTACCTATTATTGAATGATGCATAAATGAAAGGAATTCTCTACCAAGAATTTGCAACTATATGTGGTTCCTGATCACTATAAATTTGAGGTCTTCCATCATGATCTAGTGGAAAATCTCTCTTGCAATGATCATCACCACAATTCCAACACTACAAAGGATTTGGGCCATCAACATTGTTCTTCTCCTTAGGCTGAGATTCCCATCCTCTGTCAACTGAATTAGACTTCTTGTATGACATTCATTCTCCTTTTGACCCACATCTTAAGGTCTTCACTTCTTATCCCACTTTCCTTTAGTCTTGTCATTACCTTTCAAATCACACTTAGGCTCAGACTTACGCTTCGATTGCCCATAACATTGTTTCAACGTCCCAATGAATTCCTTCACTATCCAAGGCTCATCATACTAAATCCAATCTTTAAATGCTAAAGGGAATTCACTAAAAAATCCTTGAACCTTTGTTTTCTCATCTTTAATAAATGGTACATATCTTAACACCTCCAGATATTCGGTCATGTACTCTTTGTCTATCATAGATCCCATATTCAATTCATAGAAATCCTTATGCTTACCATCATAGTGTCTCTTTGACAAGTACTTCTTTATGAAAAGTATCTTGAACTCACACCAACTCAACTCCTTTGTCTTGATACCTATGATCCACTTCACATCTTCCCACCAGATGTCCTCTTTTCCTTTGAGACGGAAAATAACGTTATCCTATATTTCATATTATCTGAATAATCATGCAACTCAAAGAAATTCTTCATCCCAAGCATCCATGCTTTTTCATCTTCTAGTTTCTTTGCTTCTCATTCCTTTTGTAATGATGGTAGAGATGATGACCATGATGTCTCTTTGAACCAGAGCTAAAATATAATCCATAACCACCACCTCTCTTTTCGGGAGTATCAATCCATATCCCACCTCCAATTGTCTTATCCCTATCCAATATGTATCCTCATGAGTCCATGTCAGATAAACCAAATATAAAAATAATCAAACATACCTTAGTGAAGTTTATGGGAGGCTATCTCATTTGTAGAACTCATTCCAGACTAGCACAATAGATATATATATCTATATAGATATATATATATATATATATATATATATAATATATATATATATATATTATATATATATATATATTATATATATATATATATATAGTTATATATATATTCATCATCATAACATACCAACATGCTCAAACTTAACATGATGACGCAACTACAGCAATGACCAACATGAGAAATAACCAAGATACATGCATGATAAAAACATAGAGAGTATTACATGCATACATAAAAATCACATCTACCCCAAGGTCAAATGCTGCAACCTTTCTCTAATACCAATATATAACCATCCCCTCCCAAATTTATCAAAATTCATAAGCTCACTAGGTTAAACATGAGACAAGTGTCACTATGCCCTGACCCAACCTCCTAGTTCCAATTAAGGAAGTGGGGCCTACAACTGACACCTACTGACCTCCACCAGGAACCACACATCACTCAGAGGATGAGAAACCATTCAAGGTGACCAATCCCTAATATGGAACCCTTTTTATCTGACCTAGACCTATAATCACTTCCTTGAAATTTCCTACATGAAGTTGTGAGCCTTAATCCATGTGGTTATGACCTCAAATCTCCAATTTTCTACCTGTAGTCCTAAGATCTTAGCCACTTTTCTAGGAAAACTTCTAGACCACTCCCAAAAACTTCCTATAACTTTTCATAATCACATTTCTCAACAAAAATTATATTTATTCAAACTTGAAGCGATAACGTAACCTAGAGTATCTAGAACACACTAGATATTTCATCAAACATATGGAAAACATGTAAGCTATAGGTCATAAATGCATATTTGATCATAAATTGATGGTCTTCACCCGAGAATCACCATGAAGCCTCTATGTCCTATCTATCCAGCTATAATAACACTTTTTAGTCTAGGCATTCATCAACCAATCATATATTCATGAAACATGTTAGGAGACATAGATAATACACATCATATAACTAGCATATAACCAGAAAATAACCAGCATAGAAACCATGGAAACTCAACCATTATATTACTAGTATAATCAGTAATAGTATTCAAGAGTCACAATAGAAAAAATAACTCTTATTAACATATAAAAATGAAAACCAAGTCAGGTAATTCCACATACCACCCAACCAGAGATTGGGTGGAACCAAATCTATCTTTCATTCAATCACTCTTGTTCCTATTCCAATCATGAATGTGGGATCTCATCAAATAACCAAGACTAAACCAAACTATGGCTTCTAAAGGCCAAACCACCTCAAGCCTTAACTAGTAATTCCACCTCATAGTCAAACATCACTAACATCAACCAAAATGGGTCTCTGCCCAAGTTGTCCATGTCTCTAGGAACCAGTAAGTCAACCCACTCCCTTCCAGAGCTCTAAAGTGCTTCTCCAACCTAGCTCTTGGGACTAGTAAATCAATCCACCAAGGGATCTATATTGTTTTTTCCAACCTAGGCTCTAGGACTAGTAACTCAACCCAAGTTGTTCCAGGGCTTCTAGAGCGTTTATTCCCACCCACAACCCTAGGGAACTTTAGTACCAATTAGAAAAACAACAAGTAGTAAAACCCACAACATCATGGCTATCTAGGAAATGGCAAGACAAGACTAAAACCATTGTCAATATAGGCTCATCTCTAAGCCAATGACAACATATAACTAGAAAATCATATGCATATACCATGCATCCATAAATTAGCAAGGAAATCACACACACAACCTATTATCTGCTAAGTAATCCAGCTGTAAATGTTGATCCAATTTTTCACTTACATTGCTTGCTTTCATTTTTCCTTCTTTCTCCAAATCCAAATGAATACTAGAGTTCTCCAAGCATGCTCCAAGAATTCTCTAAGTGTGTAAGAGTGTGAGAGAATGAAAATGGAAGCTCCAAAACTAAACCAATAAAAGCTGTGAACAGATCCTCAATAGCCTTTTTATCATTGAGGCCTCTATTTTCTTCTCTTTCCTTCATTATTCCTCTAATTTCCTTAGCATGAAAATATGTGTCTCTTCACCTTCCTTTTCTCCTATTTTCATATATTTTCATGAATAAAATACCAAGTATTGCATATTTGCCTTTTCCATTGTCTTTGCCAATTTCCATAACCATTAAATAATCACAAGTGATGCCCATCACTATGCTTTTCCCAACATTTAGCTTATAATATGTGTCCCATATTGAAATGCGGCAACAAGAATATTCCAATTTTAATTTGTCCTTGAATTAAAATTGAGAATTAAAATTCGAATTTAGTCTCACCAGCTGCTTGGAAAATAATTAATTAATTCATCTTCAGTTAATTAGTTGGATAAATTCAAGCTAGAAGTCTTTTTGAAGTCATGCAACAATTATCTCCTAAATTAAGGAGATTATCCCTTAATTAACGAGATAAGATTGAGTTATATTTGAGTTGTAATTAGTTAGCTCAGTTTACTGAGTTATGTCCAGTTAAATTAGTTCCAAATTGTTTGAGGAACTAATTGTGAGTTGAGTCAGTTAATGCATGCATGCATCCAACTAGTTTACTCTAGATAATTCAAGATTCTCTCATCAGTAACTCATGCATGTCTACTCAAAGAAAGGCCCAGTTGAGATTAAAGATAGGGATAGTGTACTATCAGTTGCATGTGTTTTCCTATAAACAAAACTCATACATGCAAAAGGAATTCGTTCCTTGAGTATTGCGTAGTTTTACAGGGTGTGAGATCAGCATAAGTGATCAGTGTTACACTTGGTAACAATTGGATCACCTAGGAGAGACAACACAAGGAAAGAGGAGCTTGGAGGGTAGAGGAGAAGGCATATGAGTAGTCTATTTTGTGTGTGAGCATCTGTGAGGGATTATACTGAGAGCTGGCTAGATGTGAGAGCTAAAGCTTTGTGTAATCATGATATATTTCCACTTGTATGATAATACAGATAGTAGGGTTTTTAGTTGAGGCTTTGCCCTGAGTATTGTTCAGTGTTTCATGTGCATTGATTCTTCTTCTGGTTATATGTGTTCTGCTTGATCTTGCTCAAATCTATTAAGCTTCCACAAGTTTGATTGTAGAAGTAGATTAAAGTATTTTGCTTTAGTTATATTACATTATCAGGTTAATCTACAGTCATAATTTCTACATGGTATTAGAGCAAAGGTTATCGGAGCTGTGAATAGTATAGTGAGAAGAGAATTTGAAGTTTGAAGTTCGGGGTTATAGGTACAAATCAAATTCATCTCATACTTCAGGTTGGTCAATGGCATTGTATAGGTTGGGACTCGAGTATGCCTTGGAAGGTAGCTCGAATTACATAGCATGGAAAGATAGAATGGAAGTTGTATTAGAAGACAATGGCTTGAAGAATTTCATTGATCAAGAAATCCCAAAGCCAGTTGTAGATAATGCACAAGAATTGGCTGAGTGGAAGAAGTATGCAGCGAAGGCGAGATGGATCGTCCTAGAGGGAGTTCGAGACCATATTGTCTCAAATATCCATGGGAAGGATACTTCATTTTCAATGTGGAAGACATTGAAGGACCTCTACCAAAGCAGTAGTGACTAAAGGAAATTGACACTCAAGGATAAGCTTCGGAAAATCAAGATGGATGGAAGGGCACAAAAGAAGCTAACAGATTCTTATCGGATGTGAGAGAGAATGTGGGAGAAAAATCTTCTCAGTGTTGACAGAGGAGGTCACCTAAGATGTACACTAGATACATGGCCCTTGTTGGGGAATGTCTTGAGACCGAGCCATCTTCCTTTGAGGAAGCAGTGCAACAGCCAATTTGGGTTGATGCTATGGTGGAGGAGTATGACACCATAGTTCGTAACAGTCTTTGGGATGTGGTTCCAAGACTGGAGAACAAGTCATTTGTGAGTTCCCGTTGGCTTTACAAGGTAAAGAAAGCTCTTGATGGTAGTGTGGATAAGCATAAGGCAAGATTTGTTGCTCGTGGTTTGACACAGGTCGAGGGGATTGACTATGATGAGACTTTCTCTCCTGTCGCAAAGTACTCATCTATTAGATTGAATTGGCACTGTCAACACAAATGGGTTGGAAGATCCGTTAGGTGGATGTGAAGACTGCATTCCTTAATGGCAAGATGGAGGAAGAGGTGTACATAGAGAAGCCATAAGGTTTTGAGACCTTCGATTATGAGTCGCATGTGTGCTGACTCAAGAGATCTTTGTACGGGACGAAGAAAGCACCTCGTGCTTAGAACACTAGGATATAAAAGTACATCACTAGGTTGGGCTTCACAAAGAGTGAAGCAGATCTGAACCTGTACAACATCATGGTAAAAGGTAAGCAGTTGATCATTATACTTTATGTTGATGATCTCATATTGACAGGTGATGATCACTTTATCATGTATTGCAAGGAGGACCTTGCAAGAGAATTCGAGATGAAAGACATGGGTCTCATGCATTACATCCTTGCCATGGAAGTGTGGCAGAAGGATCAGGAGTTGTTTGTGTCTCAGGGCAAGTATGCCAACGAGATACTCAAGAGATTCGACATGGAGAAGTGCAAGCCCATGCATACTCCTTTAGCAGATAACTGGAGGAAGGAGGATGCTACTTCAAGAGAAGTAGTAGAGGCTATTGTCTACAAGCATCTTGTGGGTTCACTGATGTACTTAGTGAACACACAACCAGATTTGTACTATGCTATGAACTAGCTAAGTCAAGCTATGGTTCAGCCTACCAAGATGTTTTGGAAGGTGGCAAAGCATGTTATTGAGATACCTTAGAGGTACATCTTAGTATGGATTATGGTACAGATGGATAGAGCGAGCAAAGCTACAGGGCTTCATTGATGTAGATTGGGTAGGGAGTCCATCAGATGGAACAACACATCAAGAGGAATTTTCAACCTTGGGTCAACTGTAGTTTCATGGTACAACAGGAAACAGAGGTTGGTTGCACTCAGCTTGGTAGATGCTAAATACATGGTTGCTAGTCAGGTAGCATGTGAGTCCATCTGGATGCAGAAAATTCTAGTTGGTTTGTTTGATCAGAGGATGGATATAACTGTGATCTATTGTGATAATTAAAGTTGTATCAAACTCTTTGATAATCTAGTATTTCATGATAGGTCCAAGCACATCGACATCTAGTATCATCATCACAGAGACTGTGTACCGAAGAGGATCATGTTGTTGCAGTATATTTCAACTGAGGAGCAAGATGCTGATGTTTTGACAAAGGCATTGTCAAAGTTTAAATTCGAGTTCCATAGAGATAGGATTGGGGTGGTAGATAATCCCTTTCTTTTTGAGACAAAGTGTTGAAATGTGGCAACAAGAATATTCCAATTTCAATTTGTCCTTGAATTAATATTGAGAATTAAAATTCGAATTTAGTCTCACCCGCTGCATGGAAAATAATTAATTAATTCATCTTGAGTTAATTAGTTGGAGAAATTCAACCTAGAAGTATTTCTAAAGTCATGCAACAGTTATCCCTGAAATTGAGGATATTACCCCTTAATTATGGAGATAAGATTGAGTTATATTTGAGTTGTAATTTGTTTACTTAATTTACTGATTTAAGTCCAATTAAATTAGTTCCAAACTCTTTGATGAACTAATTGTGAGTTTAGTTAGTTAATGCATGCATGCATCCAACTAGTGTACTCCAGATAACTTAAGATTCTCTCATCAGTAACTCATGCATGTCTATTCAGAGAAAGACCCAGTTGAGATAAAAGACAGGGATAGTGTACTATCAGTTGCATGAGTTTTCCTATAAAAAAACTCATGCATGCAGAAGGAATTCATTCCTTGAGTATTGCACAATTTTACAGGGTGTGAGATCAGTGCGAGTGATCAATGTTACACTTGGTGTTGGCTTGTTGGGGTCTGACCCAGGTTCATAGATGATTTAAGCAAAAAAATCCAACTAATGCTTTCCCTTTCGGCAACAATCTGCAGAGCATGGATTGAGGTCTCACCCGAAGTAGTATGGGAGGGTGCTAGAACCAAGTTCTCGCACCATGGAAATGTCTTATGAGTTCAAGTGGTCTGCGATTCGGCCCTGCACACACGTCGCTACATACACTTACCCGTACCTCACAGCTTGTGATGCTACCTTCACGCAACCCTACTCTGGGGCCAAACGGTGTTATTACCCAGGTCCTTACTAGTAACCCAATATTAGTTGATTAAATTAGCTTACTTGCATGTGTAAAGTATACTTAGCAATATAAATCATTCATACAACTACGGGCAGTAAATAAATATCAAGCATGTAATAATGCAAGAATAGATACACAGAATTCATATAAAACTTCTCTTTATTATTTCTTCCTTCGGTTACAGACTCGACTCCACCCTACGCACTCAACTGCAGACTCTACTAGGCGTCTTCGCACTCAGCTACAAAGACTTTTCCTACTCTACGACCCAAGATACACTTAGACACTTTCTCTATGCTTCTATCTCATACTTTTCTCTAACTAACTTGACTATCTTTTACACTTAGAGCTTTGCTCTATTTGTACAATCCCATGGTCCGCGGATCATGGGTAGGCCGACATTACATTCAAAACTTAGGGCGGGCAACCCTATGTCTCTAAGATACATTTTTCGCCCACAATTCATGGAGCTTTAGAACAATACCAACTCGAAACTTGGGCTTTAAGCCGCAAAACATGTTGTGGGGGGATTCCATGCCTAACATGCCCCCAACAAAAACATCGTGAGTCACCCTCGAGTCACTCTGTCAGTGCGATGATCTTGGTGTAGATTCCCTCCAAGTGTCCTCGAACTGTGTTGATGTCAGCAGTGCACTGTGCCACTACTTGTTGAATATGTTGCCTCCTCTGTTCTTTGTGGCTGAATTGTTTCCTTACATCTATACTAGCATTTGTTGCTTATTTTTATAGTCCCGCGCCTTTGTCTGGCTCCTTGGAGCACAAATACTATGCTTCGACCGGCTAGTTAGATAGCCGGGCCACCTGTGTAGGGCCTTAAGCGGCTTCCATTTACTTTGCCCAGGAAGGGTTCTCCATTTAGTTTGACTAGCTGATCATGCCTCCATCTGTGAGCTCCTTAACCATGTATGGTCCCAGCCAATGCATTTTGAATTTTCCCAAAAAAATTTCAAACTTACTGTCACACAGAAGCACTAAGTCATTTACCTTGAAGGTCTGCAACTTGATATGGTGGGCGTGCCAAGATTTTTCATGCTGCTTTTTTACCTATTGATGAAACCTAGCCAAAAATCATTCTTCCTCAAGATCTTCCAATTGCACGAGCCTTGTCTCCAGAGATTATGGTTTGTTATCCCTGTGAATGCTACTATTCGCAGACTAGGTACCATATATTCCATCGGCATGATAACTTCCACGCCATAAACTAACCAGAAAGATGTTTGTCTCGTTAATTTCTTGCACATTGTCTTACAAGCCCATAGAATAGGAGGTATGCATAGGTCCCAATCACTTCATTGCGTGTTGCACACTTTGGACAGTGCAGTCTCCAATATTTTGTTGGAAGCTTCTACAGTCCCATTGGCTTGTGGGTAGTACGGTGTACTTTTCTGATGATACACCTAGAATGCTTCTGTGACCGCGCTAATGGTTTTGTTCAGGAAATGTGTTCCACGATCACTCATTAATATTTTCAGACAACCAAACCAGGTTAGTATGTTTTTGAACAAAAACTTCATATCCATAGCTGTCGTGTAGTCTTTGACTAGTTGTGTTTCCACCCATCATGTTAGGTACTCTGTCGCAGTGATGAAGCAATGCACGCTCGTTTTTCCATGAGGTTTGATAGGTCCCACAAAGTCAATTACACATTTCTCAAACGGTTGTAGTGTTGTTTGTGGATTCAATGCAATCTCATCCCTTCACAAGGGTTTTTCGGTCCTTTGACATACATCGCAGGCCTTACAGTATGCTTTTGAATCCTATAGTGTTGGCCACCATAACCCTGCGTGAAGAATCTTTTGTGGAGTTGTGTGTCCTGCATGGTGTCCTCTTGTAGTGCCCCCATGTGCTTCCACGAGGATTTGACTTCGTTCAAATTTAGGTACGTGTCTTCGCAATATCTCATCATTTCCCATTTTATATAGGTGCCTTGCGATGACAGAAAAATTCGTCGTGCGCACCACCAATTCCATCTTCTAGTGGACGGAGTGTTCCTTCGTCGCAGTCCCTATGGTCAGAAAGTGGATTATATCTTCAAACTATCCTTTTGCGATGTGAACAACAAAAAGCTAAGGGTCAGGTAGTCCCACCTCCAAATTAGTGGGTTCCTCACCCATCTCAATGCGCGACAAGTGATCTCGTCCTGCGTTCAGTCATCCCAGTTTTACTACGACCTCAAAATGATATTCCTGGAACAATAAGAGCCACCTGCATATGCGCCCCCAACACATGCTTATTGACCAGATATTTCACCATGGAATGGTCAGTATACATCTTGAAATGTCCTTCGAGAAAATAGTGTCATTATTTTTGGAGTGCATACACCATCGCCAACCCCTTGCACTCAGTGGTGGAATAATTCTTCTCTTCTTTGGACAACCTCCGACCTGCAAATGCAATAGGGTGATCCAAGCCTTCCCCACCTTCTTGTGTGAGTACTACTCCTAGCGCAAGAGATGACACATCAACATGGACACGGAACTCCACATCCCATTTTGGGAAGACCAGGATTGGTGCAGAGGCCAATTTCCCCTTCAGGACATCCAAGCTTTTCATGCAATTGTCATTCCAGCAAAATGTAACATCCATTTTCAATAGTTTTTCCATCGACGCGGTGATTTGGCCATAGCTTTTGATGAACTTTCTATAGTACCCAGTGTGTCCCAAGGTAGCGCATAGCTATTTAACACTTTGCGGTGCTTTTAAATTTAGAATAACAGTAATCTTTGCAAGGTCCACCATCAGTCGCTATTTGTAGACCACATGTCCTGACAGGTTTCCAAAGGGAATGAGGAATGTGCACTTGTTAAGGTTCAGCACAATCTGGTGTCATCAACAAGTATCCAGCATCAAGCATAAACTTGCTACATGGTTCTTAACTAATCTAAAGACAGTCCAGTCATCCAGATAGACCTCCAAGAACTTGTGGATGTATTCTTTGAATGTAGCAACAACGACGCACAAAACGATGGTTGGCGTATTCTTCAATCCAAACGGCATGATGGTGTATTGAAAGCAACCACATTCCATTGCGAAGGTCATTTTTCTCCTGCCTTCCGGCACGATCTTGATCTGATGGTACCCTAAAAACCCATCCGTGAATAGGTATGCTTCCTGTCTGCCAACATTTTCCAATACTTCATGTGTGAATGGTGTCGAAAATGGTCGTGTACATAGGCATTTTCATCTTCCTGAGGTCCACGCATATTCTTATTTCGCCCTTCTTCTTTTTCTCCTGCACTACCATAGGACTCACGCAGTCGGATTCTTCCATTGGCTCAATAATTCTAGCTCTCAGCATTTTGTCTAATTCTACATGGACCTTTTCCTTATAATTTGGATTCAAGCGGTAAGGCCTTTGCTTAACTGGATTTGCATTGGGTTTTAGGGTGATCTTCATCATCCCTAAGTTGCCAAATATCCCTTTTAAATTCATAATTTTGGTCGGGAATAAGTCTTTGTATTCGCAGAGTAACTCAGCGACCTTATCCACTATGGCATCATCCCAATAGTCTCCAAGCGTTGCATACTTTGGTTCCGTCTCTGTTCTAATGTCTGCCTACTTCATTTTTAGCAGCACGATGATGTCGGGATCCTAAATCAATGGTCCTCGAACCTCATGACAACCTTCCATTTCTGAAATGCTAATATTTCATGGATCCTCATCATCCTCCTCAACATTTACATTGTAACACTGTCACGTGCAGCTCAGTTGTGTTGCCCATTCCAGCTGAAACACTTCTATTGGCTCCTGGGGTATTTTGAAGATAATTGCTTTTACCACTTGTAGCGCATCATCAATTGTATCCCACCAACGATCTTCAAACGTGAAAGTTAACAAAAATCCCTCGTGTAAGATATCCCATTCACTTGTACCCTGGCAGAGCTCCGTCTCAGTATACCAATTCATGGGTATGACATCCAGGGTATGATAAAAGAAATGCACCCATTCAGGCATGGCTCTTCCCCAAAGACCTTGGTCCATTTCGCGAGGTGTGTACGTGGATCATCCCATTCATCATACTTGTTTGCTATCTACATCTGTGGTTTCCCAATCCATAGTCTCATCATCCTTCTGCATTCACGCTAGTCCTCAAAGCTTCTTTGATGCATACCCCACCACCTTGCAGGCGTAGTGTGCAGTGCCCATTTTAGAGCATCAAATTGTTGCTTTTCTGGCACTGCACTTTCAAATTTGTTCAGGAAGTCATCCACCACTATCAATCCATCATACATAGGAAGATCCCTTACCTCTATTGTCACGTAGCACAGTGATCTTACCATCATGTTGCAATTGAGGGTGGTTATCTCATGTAACTGGTTCTGCCATCGTTCTGTTTCCTCGTCTGAATCTAATGTGCAGGAGCTTTCGCGCTCCCAGGAAATCTTTCCATCTAATATAGGATTTACCCAATCCTATTCCCGAACAGTTATCTTGTACATATAATCTACCTCATCATCACTCTCATCGTCAAGCACTAGCTTTGTGTAGCACAATCCCACCGTAGGGTCTAAAGGTACCACTATGCGTAGTGCCTTTTTCTCAAAAATCATTTTACGCTTCTTCAGGTTTATCACTCCATCCATATCAGTGGCCCAATTTATTCCTAGTAGTGTGGGATAGAGATTGTTTTCATCAACAATCTCTATCACTTTGAAGTCTACAAGTGCACTCACACCTTCGATGTCTACCATTATTCCCTGCAATATTCCCATTGGTAGGATCTTTTGCTGGCTCCCTATTCACAATTGAATAGGGGACCATTGCAATGCGGGCCTACCCATGCACTCCCATGTCTACTTTGGAAGTACATTCATGTCCGATCCTAGATCTATAATTACTTGATCCATTTCATACTCTCCAATTTGCATAGTCAATCTCATCCCCCTTCCTGTTCGTGATGTATGTTTCTCAAGCTTCTGGACTACGTGAGGTTCTCCTGATCCAGTGCACCTAGTGATAAGTTCTTGCAATCCTTTCACAGCCTTTCTATCGTGCAACAGCTTCATACATGTCTCTAAAAAGGTAGAGAGCACTGAAGGATCCATCTCTATCTCTAGTTGATCCTTACTACCTAAAGTGGAGGCCTCTATGAAGCTCTTCTTAGCTTCCATGAATGTCTCCTTCACGCGCTCCAAATCAAATTCAGGTTCCTTTGTAGGAGCCTTACGAACCGACGCACTTTCTTCAGGCTGCTTACCTTTGTCATCTCCTATTGTGATACCACTTTGAAGCATGATGTTTAGGTTTGGGTCCTCTTCGCACGGCTCAGACCTCATCATTTGCAAATTTTGAGTTGGGGGAGGGTGGAGTATTCCTTTATCGCACAACCTCGCTATCAGTGTAGGGAAATCCTCCATCTCATGATAAAAATAAGTATTGTAGGGTAATCCTCCATATCATGATCAAATTGAGTAAAATATAAAAATGATTCTCTCATCAGATTTGTACAATCATAGGCATAATGCCCTGGCCCTTTGCAATTCTAACAAATCAGCTGTTCGCGCCCGTGAAATCTAGTGTGCGCCATCCCTGCTTTTGGATTGAGGGCTCATGTTTCAGTCTATACTCTATAGGCAGGAGTCCGATCCATCATCAGCTCGTAACTTCTACTAGTGTGCTTGCCTACCGATCTATAAAAGTTACAAAATAATTGTTGGGACATCTGTGTATACTTCTGTAATAGATGACAATTATCCATAGCATGTTTTCCTCCTATCTGACAAACCACACACCATAATGCAGGCGCCACTCTCGGTCTTGCTTTTTCCTCTAGTCTTAATGGCATCGACCCTCCTGCCACCAAGTAGTGTGCATAGACTAGACAATGGTCCTTGTCGTGTCCTTGTCCCTTGCACTTTATGCACCATACCTCCTGGTGCACCTCTGGGCAAGTTGTCCTACCCTTTTTGAAGCTCTACATTTCTAGACACAAATTTTGTAATTGCGCGTGGATTTCTTGGACTCCCAGGATAGGATCCAGTATTGGGGTCTTGTTGAGTCTCATTGAAAACTCCAAAGCTTCGGCCTGGGTGGATAACTTCTACTATGACAACATCATCCTTAAATGTGGCGTTAGTGATGCTACAAACCATGCACAGTGTTGTCCATCTGCAAAGGTCATGTTAGATTCATGAATCATAGTCTTCAGTCTCTGATCCAGATCCCATGGGGTCTCGCCTGGAAGCATCGCGATTTCCTTAAACCTGATAATTGATTTCGTCTCCGATTTTGGCCTGCTAAATTCCCTATTCAGTGCATCGTAGATATCTGTAATCCCTCCGTTTGGAAGGTCATTAGAATGCTTATATACCATGTTAGTGTGCGATCTTGCATTGCGCTTACCATTGTTGCCTTCTTTATATTGTCATCCATGACTCCTTGTGCTTCCCATAAAACTTTTACCACGAAGCAAAATTGGTCCGGATCTTTATTCCCTACTCCTCTGAATACCAGAAATTTTATCGTGCTTGCCATATTGATCTGTGGTGGTGGTGGAGGTGGTGTGGGTGGAGATGGAGGTGAAGATGGTGACACTGGTGGTGGTGTAGGTGGAGGTGGTATGCACAAAATTTGTTGTCTTATCAGACTGATCGCACTTCTTGATGAAACTTTCGCGAGCTCTTCCTCACTTTCTCACCGAGGCGAAATAAAGGGGCTATTCTATATCTTTGTGCTTCCTTCATTTATATAGATCCTCCCACTTCACATAGCCCCAAATATCAATTTATTCTCATAACCTTCTTTTCACACAGTAGCATTTTAATCCAAGTGTTCAAAGATTTAATGTACTTACCTCACAAACCTTTGAGGAAGCATCATTCCACCTCATTGTAGCTGACTGTCGTGTCTACCATGAACTCGGTGATAAACCCTCCTATAACTTGATCGAGCTAATGGTCCACATCATGCACGATCTTATCTTCTGAGGCTTCTCATCTGCGCACGAATTCTAGAGTCCACACAATTGGTTTGTCTATCCTACACCTTCCCTGACCATCTGCTAACTTCGTGATCCACTCATACAACTCAGAGGGGAAGGATGAAAAGAAACTTTCATGGATTTCTGTATATAAGTAGCACTGTAACCACTATTCCTTTGATACTCATGGATTCTTGTTTTCCTATGCCGCTAACTTGTGAATCTTTCTGTCCAACCACTGTTCAATTTCTTTCTTCGTCAGATTCCAGTGACACAACATAAGACATCCCTTATGTAGATCCTAGTCCTAGCAATGGAAGCATTTGTTGGCTTGTTGCGGCTTGACCCAGGTTCAAAGATGATTTAGCCAAACAAATCCCGGTACTACTAGCCCTTTCGGCAATAGTCCGCAGAGCGCGGACTGAGGGCTCACCCGAAGTAGTATGGAAGGGTGCTAGAACTAGGTTTCTGCACCCTAGAGATGTCTGATGAGTTCAAGTGGCCCGCGGTTCGGCCCTGTGTGCACGTCATTATCCTCACTTACCCATACCTCGCAGCCTACGATGCTGCCTTCGTGTAGCCCTACTCAGGGGATAAACATGTTACTACCCAACTCCTTACTAGTAATCTGATATTAGTTGATTAACTTAGCTTATTTGCATGTGAAAAGTATACTTAGCAATATAAATCATTCATACAAGCGTGCACAATAAATAAACAATACATTAGCAATTGATATCAAACATGTAATAATGCAAGAACAGATACAGGGAATTTAGATAAAAATTCTCTTTATTATTCTTTTCCTTCGGTTATAGACTCAACTCTGCCCTGCACACTCAGCTGTGGACTCTACTAGGCCTCTGTGCACTCATCCACAGAGACTTTTCCTACTCTACGACCCAAGATACACTTAGACACTTTCTCCCTGTTTTTATCTCATACTTCTCTCTAACTAACTTGACTATATTTTACACTTAGAGCTTTGCTCTATTTATACAATCCCATGGTCCACGGACCATGGGTAGGCCGACATTTCATTCAAAACTTACGGCGGGCAATCCTATGAATATAAAATACATTTCGCACTAGGAATTTGTGGAGCTTTATAACAATATCAACTTGAAACTTAGGCTTTGAGCTCCAAAACATGTTGTGGGGGGGATTTAATGCCCAACATTTGGTAACAACTAGATTACCCAAGAGAAACAACACAAGGAAATAGGAGCTTAGAGGGCAGAGGAGAAGGCATATGAGCAGTCTATTTTGTCTGTGTGCATCTATGAGGGATTGTATTGAGAGATGGCTAGCTATGAGAGATAAAGCTTTGTGTAATCCTAATAGATTTCCACTTGTATGATAATATAGATAGTGGGGTTTTTAGCTAAGGCTTTCCCCTAAGTATTCTTTTGTGTTTCATGTGCATTGATTCTTCTTGCGGTTATATGTGTTCTTCTTCATCTTGCTCAAATCTATTAAGCTTTCGCAAGTTTGATTCTAGAAATAGATTAAAGTATTTACCTTCAGTTATATTGCATTATCAGGTTAATGTGCAACTAGAATTTCTACATCCCATGACCTTGGTATTATTTTACTTACATGTAAAATCAACCAGGGTCTGTTACATAAACCTAACGAGTAGTAGGATATCGGGTTATGTTATAACCACAGCACTAGGAGAAAAAGGGTTTCCATAATTTTCAATTGTATTTGTTCCATAAATTAGGAAAATTACAGAAGAGGTGTAGGATATAGAGCAAAAAAAGAGGATATATGCACTATTGTATCCACAGGCCACAATCCATAGTTCTTTGTACTAAAAACCATTTTCTCTTTAGAGAAAGAGAGAAGGGTGGCCTTACCTTCTAGCTAGGTTTCCTCCCAAAAGGGTTTCCTAAGTTATGTTTTTTGTCAATTTATGGTTTGATTTTTTATTTTGTTGTTTTTTATTTTCTACATAATTTTAATTTGTATGCATACACAATTAAGTGTAATCTATAGATCCAAAAATATAAAGAGAAATAAATCCCTAATAATGTATATTACAGATATTGGAATATGGTTTTATTATATCTATTGTGACAAACTATCCAATGGAATATCCATAATACTTTATGGATCATATTGGCATCAAATAAAGCTTATTTTGGTATTTTGTGGAGATTTGTAGGGGATCTATATTGGTTAAGCCAAAAGTAGTAAAACCTTATTCATGGCCAATGAATCTATGAATAACCCTCCTAATCCTGGAGAGGAGAGATTTTCATGGCTATAAGCACAAGTCATGAATATAAAACATAATTTATATCTCTGCATGTTAGCGCTGAGCAGTCAACTTGGGCTATTTAGAGGATATGGGGTTCTAATGCAGAAGACGGATCAAAGGAGAGATCAGGAGACTGCAAAGAAATAGAGTATCAATGGAAGAAAGGACCCAAAACAGATCAACCCAGTTTAAGTGTCATGAATCATTCATAGTACTTGCTCAAAATGGAAGTGAAGGTCAATATTAAGTCATACCAAGGTGAGATTGATCCTCTGAAGCTAAACCACTCATTGTAGTAATTAAAAGTGTATTTAAGTGTCCATCATATTGCAGAAGAACTGAACATTTCATTTGCACAACTAAAATTAAAGGGCCATGTCCTAACTTGGTCAGAAAGTGTAATACCCCCTAATAATAATAAAATAATAATAATTAATAAATAAATAAAATAAATAAAGAATAAAAATATAAATAAATATAATAAATAAATATATAATATAGCGAAATAAATAGTAACAATAAAGAAAAAATATAATAATAGTAAATAGTAAATAATAAAGAAAAGATAATAATAGTAACAAGTAATAAATAATGAGAGAATATAACAATAATAAATAAATAAAATAGAAAATAATAAATTGGAGTTCCAACTAATAATATATATAAGTAAAAAAAGTAAAAGGAATAAAATAAGGAAAATGTTAAATTAATAGAAATATTAAATTAAGTAAAACTTAAAATAAAGAAATAAAAGTTGGCATGTTGTCACATAGAATGTGTGCATGCAGATCCCTTTCCATTTTTCGGTCTATTTAATGGACAGTGAGGAATATGAGATTCATCTATTCCTTCATCCATTCTCTTGAGAAAAATGTGTTGTGAGACAAAGGATTCGCTGGCAATAGCAAGTTGATTGAGGGCTCAGCGGTGGCCAGATGTAGAAATATTATGTGCAGCTTAGCCTAAGGTTGGGTGGAGAGTCATCCCCAAAATCTTTGTTGTGGTTAGTAGAATTCAAAGAGCATTCAATTCAACAAATATACTAAGGAATATTGTTGATACAGGTAAGTTGTCTCTACTCGTGTCTATTGAAAAAATTATGTTAAATAATTAAATAATTAGGTGTTGATTATTAATCATATAAATTGATGTAATTATTTGTATATTTTAAATTTGGGTTGTTACAGAAAGCCACATGGAGAGATTGAGATTAGAGGGAGATCCTCTAGTGACTAAGTAAGAGGACATCAAAACCCTCATAAAGTCATAGTTTTACCCTATTGGATATGTACAAAACCTATGGATCTAGTGGAACTACTTCAAATAGAAGTATGGGTAGATTATACAGGAGTACACCACAGAGTTTAGATATATGTCCATAATTTTATGTATCTCCCCAAATAACCTAGATGTACTCCTCAAGTATCTATGAGGTCTACACAATAATCTTCGAAATCAAGTCATGGTATTCAAGCTCAAATCAGTCAAAGGGGCTCATGTATAGACATAGTACCTAGAAAACATAGGCTTGAAGAAACAAGACTCTGTTGGATCAAAGAAAAAGAAGCAATAGGACACTTATAAGGAGGGGAAGAAGTGGAAAGGGGTAAAAGAAAAAAATATGGCAGCAACAACACACCAGTGCGCAGATCCCAACAACCACTACGACATTGATAGTCATACGAAGGATAAGTGTTGGAAGTTGCATCAAGATATTAAAATGGAGAACAAAAAAGGAAATAAGAAAAAGAATCTAATGGCCAGTGATTCGATAAACCAAGTTGAAAGAAACTCAGATGATGATTGTTTCTATGTTAGTGGATAAGGAAGTGGATCTAACTAGCCTTTAGCAACAAAAATAGAAGAAAATGACTAATATCTTCCACATAAAGATATAGGTCAACAAGAAAAAAGACTGATGCTCTATTTGACTCAAGACGCAAGTGGTTCTCATTGCAGTAGAGGTGGTAAATAAATTTGGATTGGAAGTTTGTGATCATCCAAGCCCATATCGATTGGAATGGGTAAATAATGATACGTAGTTGAAGGTGAAAAAATAGTGAAAATTTAGATTTGCTATCAATGCATATTTTATTAATGAAGTACAACTAGATGTAGTTCCCCTTGATCTTTGTGGAATCGTGTTTGGAACTCCCTATGTGTACATGAAAAATGAAATATGCATGCAAAGATCCAACTTGTATTGGCTCGTCAAGGATTGAAAATAGTTCACCATCAACACACATAATGGCAAGTTGAAACTTTTGTTGCTAGGTGTCAATCAAGCCAAGAAATTGATTACTTCCAACAAGAAGTATGTTTTACTATTCTTAAGAGAAAATCAGTCTACAGATGATTTTTGAAGAGGAAAGGCATCCATGGAGGAGATTACTAATAAAAATTAATAACAACTAGAAGAGTTACTATAGGAATATAATGATGTGTTCCCGAAGCCTAAAGGGTTACGACACAAGAGGGAACTAGAGCTTGAGATCGAAGGATTACCAAACTACCCATTGCCATACATTTGGTTATACATGAACTCTATTATAGAATAAATTGAGGTGAAGAAATAGTTGCAATAGCTACTAGAACACGATGTGATTTGATATAGTACATCAGCATGTGGGTCACCCATCATTATTATGCTAAAGAAGGGTGGGAATTGGCGAATTTGTTTTTATTATAGGGTGTTGAACAAAATCACACTCAATAATAGTTACCCCTTGCCTAGGATAGTGATCTACTACATTAGTTGCAATAAGATAAATAATTCACCAAGCTATAATGTCTAGATATTACCAGGTCCGAGTCAAACAAGAAGATGCCTAGAAAATCACCTTCAAAGCTAGACAAGCTTTGTATGAGTAGTTAATAATATCGTTTTGCCTATACAATACACTAGTGAAATTTATGAGGTTAATAAGTGATATATTGCTCTCTTTTATATATTTATTTGTTATTGTCTATTTGGATGATATATTGCTATACAAAGATACCTAGAGGGAGAAAATATCAAATTTGACGCAGGTGTTGGAGACATTAAGGAAACATCAACTGCTAGAAAATGTCATAAAGTGTGAATTTGAAAAATAGTCTTTGGTGTATTTTAGGTATGTGATAGATGGAGGACAACTAAAGATAGATCCTACCAATATGGAGGCCATCATGAAATGAATAGAATTTTTGCTAGGAAAGCATAATACCTAACTAGATTCATAGCCTCATTTTTATTGGTAGCAATGTCACTTCATGCCATAAGAGAAAGCGATAAGAGTTTCTAGTAGGGAAAGGGTTAGTAGAGGGATTTTGAAGAGCTAAATAATAAGATTATTCAACCACTGGTTTTGGAATTACCAAACTTACAGTAGCAATTTGAAGTGGAGAAAAAGGTGAGTGGGTATGCTATTGAAGATATTTTGATGTAAGGGGAAATACCTATATGCTACAATTCTAAAGTATTTGATGGGGAGTTTCTTAAATACCGTACTTATGACAAGGATTTGTAGGCCCTAGTTCAAGTTATGAAGAAGTGAGGCACTATCTAACAGGAAAGGAGACTGTAATCTACACAAATTACCAACAACTATAATACCTATAGGATTAATGTAATCTATAACAATCTAGGGATTACAAGTGGATGGGTTTCCTACAATACTTCCATATAGTGATCAAGTACAAGAAGGACAACACAAACAAGGTGGCCAATATGATTTAAAGGCCACCAATATCACAGATCATAGCCTTGGGAACTCTAATGCACATGGAGCCAATACCTGCGATGCATAAATAAGGACGTATTTATAGGATGAGGACTTTAAGGATGCATTTCAACAATTTTAGAACCAAATTCATGTGCACAATGGTGACAATGTTGTTGACTACCATTTGTAGGATGATTTAATCTATAAACTAGTGTTGGAAACATGGTGTTGGCATTGATGTTAGCCAAGAATTCAATCAACTTGGGAATGATGTCAAAATGTTAGAGAGATTGGGAATGATCCTGATGAATTGTTGGTACTATAGATTGTTGGACTAATCATTTGTAATGGGTTGATGAAGGTGTTGAAGATGGAAATAATTTTGGGTATTGAACTTCTTAGTTTTCCCCAAAATAGAGGACATACACTATTAATGGTTGAGAAATCAATGTTTTTGTTTTAGCGGATTAATCCTTCTTGTGAACAAGAAGGGTATTTGTAGATTTCAAGCAAAACCTAGTAACAAACATCAAAATATTTTCTACCTTTCCCTAGCTTATAAATAAAACATGTAACATGTATTACGTCAAGAATCGCTTACCTATTAGCGAAGTGATTGTTGAATTCCTTTCAGTTCTTTCCATAGCTAACTTTTCCTCAATGCCTTAGATGCTTTCTCATTGCTTTCCACAACTTCTCCATTATGCCCCAAAAGGGATTTGCATAGACAAAAACATTCAAATGGAGCAAAGCATCTTACATATAAAATCAAGTGTAAATTAAGTTCTTAACTTAACATACGACATATAGTTGAATTAATATTTAGTTATAAAGCATGTGAATGATTAAGGAATCTCTAAAAAATATTAAATTAGATGAAAATAGGAATGAACAATTATTTTGTATTAAATTCAAAGGATAACAAGATTACAACTAGGTTTCCTTGATGTCACAAGCCTCTTCCAATGGTCTCGAATATTCTCCTTGGATGGAAAGCCTTCTAACACTATTTCAACAAAATAAGTTTACCTTTAATGGCCCCCATAACCCTCTGGTTTATGTTTGATTTATAGGCCAAGAAAAGGATGTTTGAGATCCTCTTTGTAAGGGATGATATCCTCAAAATGTGGGCTTAAGCCTCCACTAAGAGAGGGAGTTAGCTCCATGAACTAATGGACTAGGCTTAAATAAGCATCAACTTGAAGCTTTCAGTTGGGAAATATTCACCCAACAAACCTTCCAGAATTTACTTTTTTATTTTTACTTTCATTGAGTCATGTGCACAGTCCACAGTGGAAGAGAGAGCCCAATTTTGCATTAACTTTAATGTCAAGTCTGTGTATGCATAGAATTTGGCTAGCAAAATGCGCAGGTACTCAAAAATAGGTTTTTGGACAATATAATCCAAAATTATCATTCCCTTTGGGATTCTTTAGCTTCTAGACTTGTAGCGGAATGATTTAGAATAGTTAGATGGGTAACGAAATATCCATATTCACGTTCATTTGCCTAATGGTGAAAAATGATGTGTAACAATTTGTAAAGAAGGTAGCCCAAATCCTCAGTTGCATAAGTGTGTTTGTAGCCCATATTAAGGATGGAATATCAACGTTTGTTCCTATAGGTGATGAAATGAAAATCCACGAGATATACTAACAAATTTCCTAATGAAATTTTCATTAATTGAAGTGTTTGAATTGGTCCAAATCATCCCTGTTGATGAATTGATTGAGTTATGTTGGTCATCAAAGGAGAAGTGTGTTAGGCCCCTATACTTCTAGTGTAACCCCTTATTGTTATTAGTACAACCCACTTATTATATTGATGTACCCATGTAGTGCCCATATTGTTACTATTGTGCCCCATAAAAGCCCACTATTGTTATTA